>JAMKCH010015783.1:0-24614 GCA_023653785.1 Ophioderma brevispina
TTCTTTCGATATTAACTGTCTTAGGACTTGGTTTTTTGCGCTATGGGAATTGTGGGTGCTGTGGCGTATTGGAGAGTAGCCAAAAATGTCAGAAGGTTAACTGAAAAACCTTTATCAAATGTATAAAATTAGTATGATGCGATTGAAAACTACAAACCATATCTGTTTAATGATGCAATTATATTATTACATTATAAGAAAATGATTGTCAGACGGTTGTAGTTATCAGCGCCTACTTTAATCCAGGGTCCAAAAATATGTGGCAAGCAGATAACTCCAATTCTCATTAAAAACTGCTCTGAATTTACAAAAACTGTGAAGCCTGTGAATTGTCATTTTCATGGATGATATTACTTATCCCCTTTTGTAAAAAGTATGCAAATCCCTGGACAATCCGTCCACGAAAGCCAAATTCCAATGGGATTTACACAGTTAAAATCATTGCCATTCTGCTAAAAGATGTTCAATTACATACTTTACCCCGTCGAATTCCCTTTATAGATGGGGTTATTGTTAGCTTAAAGGGGGTATTATTGTTAGTATTATGTCAAGAATGTGTTCAGATACAGCACGCATTAATTTAGTAGCAAATAATTGTAAGTGCTTAAGTTAATATTAGACTTAATACACACGATAAGCCACAAATTCTATCTGATGTACCGCCCCCCACGATCACCCCCCTGACCTGTGTGAACACAGTACCACTGGAATGGATGAAAACAGTAGTCTTGTAAGTATTCGCTTATATCTCTGGTTTATCGTGGTGAGATTTTCATGCGGATAGCACAAGTATAACACAAGAGGATATGTAATATCCTACTGAAAATTAAATTCACCTGAAGCTTCAAGCCGTTTTGAGAAACTGAGCTTATCTGCTTTGCACAACTTTTGGGGACACCCCTGTTATATGTGATTATGTCCATTTACTTAGACCGTATAATGGTAGAGCCAAAACATTTCACATTCTAACTTGAGCTACGTTTGTTTTTGTTAGAAAGAAAGTAGGACAAAGTTTGAAGTAATGAGAAAAAAAAATGAGGACTTTTTCTCCGACTTCTAAAAAAATTAAAATGCGCCAAGCGTTAATGAGCTAATAGTGGGGATTCCATGGTAACCCCCACCCCTTGGGCACTAACGAAAGTGAGCTGAGAATATTTTTAAAATCAAAGAACCAAAGCAATTTTTGTTTTGCTGCGATATGTGCACACAATTAAAAGTAACATTAAAAATAATTCACCTATCATGTTTATGTGCTACAACAATTTCAGCGGGCCGTTGCGAAAACCTACTGTAAAACTCTATGGGGGAAAATAATTGTATTTTGCAACACCCGTTAAAAAATACAAGATTCCGAAAATTGCAAGTGTGATAAATGTATATGAAGTTAGTCTTCTAGAGAAATAAGTTTTCAAAACGTTTGGTGTAAGCGCAAGGCTCATTTTGCCAAAATTTTTTCGCGTGTTTGAAAACAAAAAGTTTTGGCCCTAATTTGCACCCAACTAAACATTTTTGCTGATTTGGGTTGTTTAAACCCTTCCACATGTGCGTAAAATTTGGCAAATTCCTCCGGGAAAGTGGTTTCCAGGGGGTCCCCATGGAAAAATTTGGCCACTAAAGGAGTGACAAACCTGCGTTACTTAAGGTAGCGAATAGAAAAAATTACACTGCACTATATGTTACGAGGTAGGAATATCTTAGCATTTAATGAAAGCTGCGCGTGATTCAATCGGTGTGATTGTGCCCTTTCTAGTGGGTGTTCCCCTCGATGTGCTCGGGGCAGCGCTTTTGCCCTTCCCCTTCCAATTAATGGAGAAAATTGCGAGTTGATTTTAGACAGAAAGATTATATCTATTTGTTCATGCCTTGCTTTGCAAAATGTTTTATTTACAGAATGAAAAAAAATTTACTTGGATACAATAAAAAATAATCTTTGTACGTAGAAAATTGAGTAGAACAAGTCTGCAGGTTAAACACATTTATAACTTAACAAGGTAATGTAGTATGAGGTACAGAAACTACCAAACATTTAACGAGCGTTTATGTTATTTATATTTGCACATTACACGAAGTCAAGGTCCAACGGCTGTAGTTATAGAGGCGTCCGTATCCCTTTGATGTATTGTGGTGACTTACTTTAATTAAAGTGTCCATTGTATTAGGACCGTGCAAGGGATAAGAGCCAAACATTTCCCATTCTAATGGTGTTTGTTTTTATTCGGAAAATAAGGGCAAGCTCGATGTTTAGAGTGGATTTTGTTTTTAAAGTAGGACAAGTTTGCAAGTAATGAGTAAAAATGTGATGGTGAAAAAAATTCTTAGCAGGAATTTTATCTGATTGTATTATTTTGAGTTTCAAATAGAGAAATTGTGCTCTTTCTTAGCCTTTTTCAAGCTTTGTTTGGTGATTTATTTAAAAACACATTAGAAAAGATTGAAAGTTAGTATAATCTTACTACAAACTATACAAAAACTTTGTTGAATGCGCCGGACTATATAATTATTAGTCACATTTTACGAAAATCACGGTCAGATGGTTCTAGTTTAGAGGACCCTATTCTTTGTGTAGAGTGTTGTGTATTATTAATGAAATTGTCCATGGCATTAGTCTATGCAAAGTTAGAGCAAACCATTTCCCATTCTAAACCCTGTTGTTCTTATTCGAAACAGAGGCAATTCTATGTTAAGAGGATTTTTTAAGGAGGACAATTGCAAGTAATGAGTAAAAATGTGATTGGGAAAAGTTCTATTCAGGAATTTTATCTGATTGTATATTTTGAGTCAATAGAGAATACACACTGAATATATGATATGTTACTGGTATTTTCTTTCTTAGCCTTAATCAAGTTTCGCAGGTGAATATGTTTAAAAAGATGCAAGGGTAGCGACTAATTATTTCACATTCTCACCGTAAGCTACCTTTGTGATCGAAAACAATGGGCAGCTCTAGGTTAGACTTTTTTAAAGTATCCAAAGTTATAAGTAATGAGTTAAAAATGTTATTTGAGAAAGAGTTTCTTATCGAATTTGATCTGATTGTATATTTTTTTTGTCAAAATAGAGAGAATTATACACTTTACTAAATGTTATGGTTATGTTCCTTTCTTAGCCTTAATCAAGGCTTGGCCTGGTGATTGTGTTTAAAAAAATTTAAAGCTGTGTGAGTACGCCCTCTCTAAGGGAGTAATTTCCCATCGTATTTGCTCGGTCTCGCGCTTCCGCCCGCCCCAGTCACACTTAGTAGAGAAAATTGCGAGTCAGTTTGGGACAAGACTAGATCTATCTTGGGTCTTGTTTGCGATATTGAAATTGTATTTGACAGATATAAAATCTCTGGATTAATTGGCCATTCATAAACATTCGACAAGCGCACCCCTGTATAAAAATAAAATTAAATACGTAAGTCGGGACAGAAACCCTGTGACCGAGCGAGGCTAATTGTTTCTCTGCGTGTTTACTGCGGAAAAAAGCACTTGCATCTGATTGACCACCGAAGCGATCTGCTATTGCTGGGTCATCGACCAATCGCCATACGCGTGAGAGCTCCGCCCCCTTTACAACAGGAAGTCGCGCTCGTTATGGCAAGACATAAAGGCAAAACGTATTGCTGCAACGCGTGGCGAGAAAGTAGCAACGCGATGCGACATTCGGCACGCGTTGCGACATTTCAGCAAACGCGTTGCTGTCGTCGGCCAATCAATATCATGAATTTCTGTGACGTAATTAAAAAATGGCCCACAACCGTTGCTAGATACTTGCAACGCGTTGCGAAACTCAAAACGCGTGCGAACCTTCACAACGGCGTTGCAACGCGCAACTCGCAAGCCTTCAAAACGAGTTGCAAGCTTCACAACGCGTTGCTAAGGGTAACAAGCCATAAGGGTCATTAACGTATTGCCGCAACGCTTGTTATGAGAAAGAGCAACGCGTTGCGACATTCGGCAACCCGTTTATTGCGGGCCACGGCCAAAGCAAATCGGAATTTCTGTGACGCCCCCCCCACCCCCATACTTCAAAAATAGAGCCACAACGCGTTGCGGCAATTAAGTTATGATCCGTATGGCTTCAACAACGCGTTGCAAACCATAACAACGCGTTACGAGCTCAGCAACGCGTTGTAAACTTCACAACGCGTTTTGAAGGCAATAAGGGTCAACGTATTGCCGCAACGTTGTGAAGGTATGGCAAGCGGTTTTCAAGGTCGCAACGCGTTGTGAGATTATATTTTTGAACATACGTCACAGAAATCATGAATTTGATTGGACGACACAGCAACGCGTTGCTGAATGTCGCAACGCGTTGGGCAATACGTTATGACCCTTATGGCTTGTAATCCTTAGAAACGCGTGTGAAGCTTGCAAACGCGTTTGAGCTCGCAACGCGTTGTGAAGGTTTTTGCAAGCGTTGCAAAGTATCTAGCAACGCGTTGTGGGTCTAGTTTTGAAATACGTCAAAGAAATCGATGATTTGATGGCCGACCAGCAACGCGTTGCCTGAAATGTCGCAACGCGTTGGTGAAATGTCGAAACGCGTTGACGAAATGGCGCAACGCGTTGCTACTTTCTCGCAACGCGTTGCAGCAATACGTTCTGACTGTGGATGCCATTACTCGTCAAAGGGTTTTGGTCCCGAGTGTAGTAGAAGTAGAAAAAGTCGCAGGTTACCTGTAAACATTTATTAGACGACGTAATAACGTATGATTTGCAGAGGCAATACAAAATATTTTAACGAGCTTTTGTGTTGTAAATTATATTCACCTTATACGATAATTGACAGATGGTTGTGTTAACTTATAGAAGCCTCGTCGTTATATGGATGTCATTGAAGTTTCGATGTATTATGTATCGTTATACGTTATTAAAGTATGTAGATGAGCAAATCATGACATTTTACATTGTGTTTGATTTATCGAAAAACATGGGAAGCTCTAAGTTAGAACTTTTAAAGAGGAGAAGAAGCGTTTGCAAGTAATTCGTAAGAAATGATTATGGTGAAAAAGTTGTTATCAGGTATTCCATCTGATGTGTATAGTGTGTCAAATGAAATTACACACCTGACACAATTATGTTACTGTCTTGCCTCTTTCTTAGCCTTTTATCAAAGCTTTGTTTGTGATTGCCTTTAAAAACATCACATTTGTTGATGCGCACTCAGAGGCTCGGCTTCACGATTCGGCCCTCCCGGACACCCAATTTAAAGGTGTCTGGGAAAAAAACATGATGCTGCGTGTTCTGTCTTGGAGATTTTCTATTTGATTCACTATAAATTGTGTTCAGATACTGGTCTATTTTATAACATTCGCAGCGCATTTTTTTGTATAGCAATAAAACATTGAATCCTCGCAAATATGAGAAAATGGTGTTGAAGAAAAAAAATGCTGAAGGTTAACCGAACACATAGAGAAAAGAGGATAAAGTTAACGAGGACTATATAATTTATTAGTTCACACATTTTTACGAAATCGATATCAGAAGGTTCTAGTTAAGAAGCAGGGGAAAATGGTTTGTACTTCTATGCACAAATATTCCGTGCTTGACAGTGATTTCGTTGAGTGTGTGGCGATTTCTCACCAGGAAGCTGGTCAAACCTTGCATTTCCTGCTTAGCTGCTAACAATACCAAGATCTTCTGAGAAACCTTATATTTAAGCTACCAGTCGCATGATATCGAAGAAATGTGAGTATCTTGATGGGTTTAATTTTTGTAGATGAGAGTATTAGGCAGTCATTACCTAGAGTATGAAACCTGTAACTCTTAACTATCGTTTTCTCGTTGCAGATTTGATAAACAAGGATCCTTGTCTCATCATATTCGGTACAGTTTCACAACCTTTGACGATATAGCATTGTCAGGGGCTAGGTATACAGTGTGCCAATTCCTTGCTGAAAACATTACTCACCTAAGTTTGCCATTACCGAGCAAGAAACCTGGGAAAAACCGTCTTGAAGGACGCTGATAAACCAAAACACTTATGGAATTCTAAAGGCCTATTTGCCCAGCATTCAATAAGGAGCTGAAACGGTTGAGAATTTCTCGATGCATGAAAGAAAATATGCAACGCTTTGGAAAACCCCATCAAGCATAGAAAAGTGAAAAGACTTCGGTCATGATACAGTCAACCCTGATGAGCTTGAGGTAGGAATACTCTTCTGACGAGAAAGACCATCAAAAAGCTTATGTCGCAGTGATTGTATCTGAGGAGTTTGTTGTGCAGAAAGTATCCTTTCCTCCACTTATTGGATGTTGTTGCTAAATTAGTATTGAAACGAACAGACCACTTTGCCGATCAGTACACATCGTAGGCGGACCGGGTCGATGCGCCTTCAATCAAGGAAGATCTGTCAAGGGCGTGCCCGGGGAGACCACGAGGGTGCAAGGAAAAAAATAGGCCTTTCAGATTTCACAAGTGTTAGTTATCAGCGTCTTCAAGACAACATTTCTCATTGTTACGGTAACATTGGACAAGGCCAAAACACCTCAAAACCACGGATTCAAACTCATGAATAAATAGGACAATACACTGTGAACTTGATTAAAATTTTAACAACAAAGTTATTATTATATTGTGTGTCTTAAAATCAATCTCATTAAACAATCGCTAGGTAGCAATAATCAACAGTGTATCTAATAAAGGTTGTTAATTTGTAAAATTATACCTACTAAACTTCTACCTGGTGTGTGTCGCGACGCGGGCCGCAGCAAAATTACTATTAAGATGCCGAACTTGCAAGAGTCCTGGCGAATATTCCAGTGCAAAAAACTTAAATTTCCAATAGTGGGACTTGTCCACGGACGACTTGTCCCTACTGAAGAAAACCAGGCTCCTAAATGGGACTCCCGAAGTTCGGAGGTCCGACTAAAATTATAAAGTCAAAAGTGCTGAGCTTGTTTACCCTTGGATAACTCAGAGGCCACGGAATACAAAACCGAAGACGGCTACACCATTCGGACGACTATTGGAGCTGAGACAACTTTGACAATGTCCACTACTGAAGACTCTTGTATTGACTGATGTGATTACTGTCACGTCAAATATACTCTGTGAATAAACTTGGAGCACGCTGTTATGAAACAAACTCGACTCATCTTCTCTCACCGGGCTTTATATAGCCTCTCAAACAATTCTAGAAGGATTCAGCATCTCTATATGAGTCCATGTCCTGTGAAATATATTCCAATTTACATTCATAAGCCGCTTGAACCTACTGCAAACATCTCCACTGTTCTCACGTTCTCGTATGGATTCAGCAATTTCTCCCTGAGTAAATTGGCAGTATGGCGCCATCTATGGTTTCAGATAAGGCCACATTAGGCTAGTTCAGCTTCTCTGGTTCAGAACATCTAACCTTTCTAATGAAATCACTAAGGTTCTATAGACGTTTCTCCACTTTCTGTTGATTCTTCACACCACCAGTATGCACACAAACCAGGTATAATTTTATATTCTGTTAATTAGATTAGAGTAATTAATATATTTTATGAGGCTAAATTTATGAACTTAATCTTACTCAAGTCAAATAATCATTGCAATTCTGTGGGCCTGTTGTTAAACATCATTTTTCTTGGTCTGGTATATGGAATGACAAGCGGATGAGTATTTTGACACACTAGCAAATCACCACTTATACCTCCGCCCCTGAACGAGGCTGCATTGCTATATCTCCGAAATGTGAACGGGAGGTTGGTAACTACTTGAGAGGTGACCCTCATGTGGAGTGGACAACGCGCACCCTATTCCAGGTAAATCATACCGAGGATGCCCAACAGCCACCAGTAATACATATGCATTCATACTTCACCAGCTCAATGCAGCAATTTCAATTAACGTAGGAACAGCATCGGCGAACACCAATTGTTAGCCTACTATTGACATCTTTGGAAACATTATTTATGCTTGTATTCACCGAATGTGCTATCATCCCCGCAGCTTATGGCAAAACATGCATATCAATATTGATCAGCGTTGAGTCATGAAGCTCTAACTGTTGACCGAAGATGTGTCTGATTACCCCTTGAAAACTACTCTGCCATGTCATGACCATTTTAAGTTGCATGATTGAAAGATGTTAGATATGGCATTAAATTGATGCCCCAGGGGGCTATGAGTCAAATCCTACTTACCATCAATCACCAGATCCGCCCTGTTTTCCACCGGTAAAACAGCATTCATGCAAAAGGGTGACTATGTTTTACAATGATGTGATCAGAATATAATTGCTAATCATATGGATCTTCAATTCGAGAACCAATGGTTTGGAAGTTGGCCGAAGACGACAACCATCAATTCATCAATTATGTGGTTTCCAATTGACAACGTTACACGCAAGATGTTCAGTAAATGCCGATGATCTTCAAGTAAGGAGCCTTCATTTCTACTGACGAAGAGCGTGCAGTAACAAACTGTGCCCAGCTGGAAAAATCCAGTCCCTGCATCTTGGCACTAATATGTTACTGATGGGGCATAAAGTTAGGCTACTGTAAAACACGTGATGTCCAGAGGTGTTTGATCAATCCACATGCAATCACTGTGGCCTCTAGTTATCTATAATAAAACATGTCAGTACTTAGGACAAAAAGTGTTCAAAGTTTAAGAACCACAAGACATTCATGATCATGCTACAAACGCTTTGTGGGCAACATCGTGGGTAAAAGTCGGGGCTATTATGGTTTAAGCAATGCGGATTTTTTGTGGGACCCCATCAGCAGGTGAATTTTTCCAAAACCTTTTGCATTGTGGGATTGACCTCCATACACCCTCTTGAGTGATGCCAGTTTGAAAATCATGTGATATTTCTGTGAACTGTATGGTTACCCCCTGGGACACTGACAGGGGAAGTATTACGAGGTCTGTTGCAGGCCCTTAAGACCCCAATGTTCCGCCCCTCCAGCAGTTCCTAAGACACCCGGTCCGGTTTGAAGCATAGTTCATTTTTTAAGGTCCTCTTTTGGGAAAATGTTTTCCTCTGAACTAAATTGTATCCGCATTTTAGTGTCCAACCCTGCAAATTTTTCCTCAAACTTTAATTTCATAAGGCGTTGCTTTGAGAGATAAAATCAGTTCCGAAGCCCCCAGTCGGGCTGTAAAACATGTAAATATCCTACCAAACAAAGAAAAAGTATTTCCCTTCCGGTGAATTACCTAGGCAAAGATCTTCCACCATTCTGGAAACCATATCATAGTTATTACACACACAAGAACCCTTTGTCCTCCAAAAAAGAGCCCTTAATATCTGCAGACACCTTTCAGAGCCATTTTGGCTTTTCTTAACGGGTTGTTCAATTTTCTTGGTTCTGGCGGTTCAGCAGAGAGGTACTTCATGGAGCTTTCTCAAAATTTAGAATCCTTTGGCATACCAGTTATGTTCTACAACTACTAACTCTAACCGCAGGCCAAAAATGTTCTGTGGGTGCCTTAGAACCATTTTTATTCAATTTATGGTCCATTCATCCATATTAACCTGATGACAGATTTTACCAACTTTTGTGAATGGTGCATATAACGATCAATTATTGTTGTCCAGGGCAACAGCCAAAAAGTGGCAAATGTTAACATACTGAAATTGACTGTCCCTTAAAATACCATTATGCGAAAACTATAGCAGGGAAACATTGATAGCTTCATGGCAAATTCTCATTTATATTCAGCCAGCCGGTTAAGGCAAAAAATAGCAAAAGTGAAACAATCATCACTTTTTGGCCTATAACTAGCTACTACCTTGCTTCAATTTAAGAGCGCAGAATTTTGCATATCATCGAATAGACATTTTATTCTCTTTAAAATGTAACCCCAATTTGTTATCAGTAGCGCTAAGAATAGCTATATTTGTGAAGAACCGCTAATTTAGAGGGCATTGACCTCTGACGTCACGCTCCACGGCTCGCGACACTTTGCAAGTAAAATAGGTTCAAGATTTTTGTGTCAAGCTCATTTTGACTTACATCATAAATAATATGTACATACATCACGAATTCCCGAAAAATAATCAATTTATGTAAATTAAAAAATGAGGGCATTTTAATTTTTGCTTTTTTGACATCACATACGAAAAAACGGGCGGATTTTTCGCCACGGCTCATTGATCAAAAGCGCCCACTTTTGCTCTCCTCGTGACGTCAAAGTGATGACCAAAAAACATCGTGTTGACTCGATTTTAATTTGTCCTTGACCTGTATTTGATGGATTAATGAAAAGTAATAGGTTTTCACCCGTTATTTTTTCGCACTGTGTAACTGATTTTAAATAAAACTACAATTGATTTCGTCCTAAAGTTAATCGCGAGAAAGCAAACCGATTAAACTTTTTTAGTAACGTAGTTCATTTTTGTGTCTTTTGTATTTCAACTGTGTTCGTTTGATATTCGTCCAAATCCGTTGACAAATTCCGTCCCTTCGGGCGATGACTACTGAATGAAAAAGGCAATTTAGTCTTTTATAATTGATTTTAAGATCTTGTCTTTCATATCGTCTGGTTAATCATTAAATGATATAAAGGGTTTTATTTCATGATTGATTCTCACCTATAAGCCATGTCCAATTAATAGTGCCTGTAAAAAAAGCGCCTTCGTCTAAGAAAAGGTGCGGGTGGGGTTTCACTCTGCTTATTTGAATAATCTTCTATCTATGTGGTGGTACATAAAAGGGTAAAATTCCGCCATTGATTAAACGAGTTAAGCCAAGTCAAAATCATAAAAAGTCAAAAGTTAAAAAGTTGAAACAAAAAGATAAACAATACATTTTTTCAAGATCAAGAATTCAATTTTTTATAAGTATCTAATTGACATGTTATATATATGTCGTTATTTAACAAATTGGTAAATTCACTTATTTGCGTAATTTCCAGGCGAAAAGACTAAAGAAAAAAAAAAAAAAAGATAAAGCAGAAATTAGCACGTTTTTGAAGATACATTGGAGGAAAAACCATCCCCAAACGAACCATATTAATGTTATATAAAATAGCCTGCACAACACGTGATTAAATTGGAAGAGACGATAATGAATAATCAATGAAAATGACGAATTTGCCTTTTTTTTAATTTGTTTTAATACGCCGTTCTTGATCTTGACGGACGAATTCGGACGAGCAATTGGACGAAATCAATGACACAAAGTGAAATACAATGGCCACAATAAATGAATTATAGTTACCGAAAAATTAATTGGTTTGTGTTTCTCGCGATTCACTTTTTAGGACGAATTCCATTGATCTGTTTTATTAAAGCAACTTAAAAACAAGCTGCGAAATTAACTGGAAAACCTATAATAAAATGAGAAAAAAAAGTTACAGAATGACATCTTTTGTTTCATTTATCGTTGTGTTTAAAATTATTATTGAAGTGGAAAAACTGAGATTTGATGGTCACAACGACGTCAATTATGGATGGTCTCACTTTGACGTCACCATTTGCCTGCGTTATGGATTTGTCGGAATCGTTTTTCGAGTAAGCTATTGTGCGGGAAATTAAAAGGGCACACTACTCAACAAATGTGGACAATTTACAACTTATTTTTCGATATATATGTAGTCTACGTTACTTAAGCTTTCCATCCATACCAAGATTTTTTCCAAGATTCATAATCATGACATATTCCTTTAAGACTTTGCTTTTTCACGATGGCTCGCACGGGATGGTCTATCCAAAATATCATAAACAAGACACCTGTTATAACTCAGATTAAATTGCTGGTAATCTCCCCGTCGATATTAGCGCGATGGAAAATTAGACCGGGAGTACCAGCAATTTCAGTCCCTGATTTTTTTTTTACCAAGGGTGTCTTTGTTATGATATTTGTATAGGACATCCCTTGGGCCATTGAAAAGCAAAGTCTTAGTGTCTCGAGCGGTGGAGCGTGACGTCAGTTGTCAATGACCTCTAAATTTGGATGTTCTTCACCAATATACTATTCTACGCTACTGATCACATAAATAGTAAACATACAAATTGGGGGTATCATTTAAAAGAGAATAAAATGATCTATTCGATGATATCAAATTTGCACAATAACTAAATGAAGCAGGAGCTAGTTATGGCAAAAGTAATGATTTTTGCAACTTTTTGCTATTTTTTTGCCTTCGGGTGAATATAATGAAAATTTTCTGAAATATTTTCCTTCACATTTTCCCCAAATTTGACCCTATATATATCTACATCACTCGAGAAGAAACAGTGTTCCCGAACATAACGGTATTTTAATCTGCCCAACCCAATTTCCGTATTTTTTATAACAAATTTTGCTACTTTAGGCTGTTGCCTCTGACAGCAGTAATTTGTATCGCTATATTTTTTTTTTTTTTTGCAGCCTCTCGAAAAACGTGTAAACTGTTCATTCGCCACATATGGACTAAGGTTCTAATTGATAAATGGTTCTTCGGACACCCATCAGAACCATTTGACCTCGGTAGAACCTTAACAAGGGTCTGCAAATGGTTCTAAAGAAACTTTTGAAGCAAGCTCTAGGAAGTACCCCTCTCTCTCTCGAACCATACACAAATACAACCCTTTGAAGAACCTTAAACGGATCTATAATGCCAAAATGGACTCTTAAAGGTGTCTGAAGACATTCTGGTTCCATTCCAAGAACCATTAAGGGCAATCACCTTTTATTTTTTTTTGTTACGATATTTGCGACCACGACCTCTGAAATTGGGACTTGGAAACTGATTTTGTCCGTAAAGTAGGCCTTTAGGAAATTAAAGTTTGAGGAAAATTTGCAGTTTCGAATCATTAAATTCGGCACAATTTAGTTTCCGAGGCAAAGATTTTCACAAAAGAGGACCTTAAGCACTGAATTATGCTTCAATGGGGGTCTTTGGAACTGCTGGAGGGGCGTGACATTAAGGGCCGTACTACAACACTCGTAAAACTTCCCTATGTCAGTGCCACCGGGGTAACCCATACAGTCAACATGCAATATGCACGTATTATACAGACACATCACTCAGATGGTGTATTGAGTCAAGCCCACAATGCAGCAGTTTTTGGAAATTTCATGCGGCTCCCACAAAATCCTATTTTTAACCAGTAACAAACCCTGATAAACCGCTTATTTAGCTCACAAGCGTTTGTACTGGAAATAGTTTTATTTCAGTAAGAGGTAAAGGCACATTTGGCATGGCATTGTGAGGTTGATTCAAAAACACCCTCTGACATCAATGTAATACAGTTAGCCTACTTTCATGTTACTTATAAAATATCCATGCATCAGTAACATGGTGCCCAAACTGACCGATTGGATCATTCTCCATATGTACTGGCCATTTTCATCATCGTCACCATCTTCGTCAGAAAAATGAAGTCAAACTTACTTGAAGATCATCGGCACTTAACTAAACATCTTGAGTGTACGTTGATTCAGGGAACCACATAATGATCATTGCTGGTTGTCGTCTCCCGCCATCTTCCGTCCTGTTCTCCGATTCAAGATCCATATGGTTAGCAAAATTACAGTTCGTTCACAATCATTCTAACATGTTCACTAGCTGGACTTTTGCACGATTGCTGCTTTACACTGTGGGAAACAGGGCGGATCATGATTTGATGTTTAAGTAGGGGAATTTAACTCACTTACCTGGGTGCAAAAATTGAAATGATAGCATCATTCACATATGCAACTCGACAGTCCATACACTGAGCAGAGAAGTTTTCAAGAGTATCAGCCACATCTCGTCAGCAGTTAGGCATCTCCCACTGACCAAGTGTGGATTTAAGAAGCCAGCAGTGTCAGAGCTGATGACAGGGCCATCTAAAATATTGCTCTCAGGGCCCCACAAATGGAAAAGGGGGAAAAGAACAGCGAAAATAACGGCCACAGAGTGTTTGTCCCCCAAGATTTATAGGGGCCAGTGTCCTTTCCCCATCCTTGACTAATGTGGACATGGGCCTCTCATTTTTCCTACCAAAATGCGATTGGCTGATATTTCAATATATTTCTTCACCCATCGGACACCCCCTAGTCGCAATTTAGTGCGACATCAGTCATTTCACGACCAAAGGGCCTACATTAAGCTGTGACAGGGCCCTTCTCCTAAATCCACCCCGTGGTGCCAATGACTGCACGAAGCTGATCAATATTTCCCATGTTTTGCAATAAGCTTGCGGTATTATTTGGTGAATGCGTGCAATCCGGACAATGCAGCACAAATACTGTTTGCTAAAGACGAGATGTCAATATAAGTATCTGGGTGCTGGTTCTTCATCCATCCAAATTGCAGCAATAAGTTGGTGCAGCAAGCAGTATGAATACAAATGTATTACTGGTGGCGTTGGGCATTCTCCTTAATGAGTTTCAATGGAACAGGGTGCCACGTGTTCATGATGGTCACATCTTATGTCTTGAAACAACTCTCGTTCACAACTTTGTAGATATAGCAGACCTCGTCAGAGGGCCGGGTATAAAGTGTGATTTGCTAGTGTTGGAAAGTATTCAGCCGCTTGCCAATCCATTCCAAGAAAACTGCAAATGTTGTCTAGAAAAGGAACGCTGATAAACTAACACTTGTGGAAATTGAAGGCTGCACCAACGCCCTCGTGGTCTTCCCAGGATACCATTTCTTTCATGATCAGAGGCGCATCAAGCCTGTCGCATATGATGTGTATACTGAATCTGCAAGTCGCATGTTCGTGCCAATACTAATTTAGCAAACACCACCCAAAATTGGGAGCAATTGGGATACTGTTCTGGACTAAAAAACATAGTACGATCAGATACACAATCACTGTGCATTGCAACTTTTGACGGCCTTTTCTCCACGGGAAGGAATTCCTCTTCATCAAGATCATCAAGGTGACTGAATAATGAGGCTTTTCAAAGCGTTGCATTTTGTCTTTCGTGCATCGAAAAATTCCTCACACCATTCATTTCCTTTGTCTTAAAAAGTAAGGATGAGCAGTGGCAACTTACTGATTTGATGTTGCATAATAGGAACGTTTCCACATAGTTTCATGAAGAGCATGCATCCATGTGCGACAGCTATGATGCGTCTCTGAGCACAAGAATCTAGGAAGGGTGTCCCAACGAGACAATGAGAGAGTTTTCGGGGTTAGTGGTGCAGGGCAAAAGAGCCTTTAAAATTCCACAAGTGCTTGTTATCAGCGTCTTCAGACAGTGTATTTTTTTTTTTTCTTTTTTTTTTATTTTTTTTTTTTTTTTTTTTTTTTTTTTTTTTTTTTTTTTTTTTTTTTTTTTTTTTTTTTTTTTTTTCTAATTTCCCGGGTTTCTTGCTCGGGAATTGCAAGTAGGTGAGTATGTTTCATGTTCAAGGTAAATCGCACTGTATATACTAGCCCTGGACAAGTCTGCTATATCATCAAAGTTGTGATGTATGATTATAGTATCAAGGACCCTGTTTTATCATATCTGGCACGAGACAAACCATAGTTAAGTATACCGTTTCACGCCTCAAGATTATACTTGCCTATACTCGCCATGTAGGGCAAACCCACGCATCATTAAACTCCTCGTTTATGCGCTATCATGCGTACTGGTACCTTAATGTAAGGTTGCTCAGAAGATCTTGTATTGTTAGTCCTGCCATAATGGAAATGCAAGGTTGACCAGCTCAGGTGAGGAATCGGCATACGAGAATGCACCGCAATCACGGAGTATTTGCATTACGCACAAGGCCCTTTTTCCTGCTAAAGAACTACGCATTCGGTCTGAAAATCTGAATAAAATGAAAACTTATTCCTTTGTACATGCTCCTTCAAGCAGAACCCTAACAATGATATATATGTCTGTCCAATTACTGGTTTTTTATTAATTATATTCATAAATACCACTTTCGAAATAAGTCGCGAAAAAAGCTCTTGGGTATCTTGGACCTAAGACGTTTTGATAATGATAAGGAATGGATCTGGTTTAAATGCAACGTTATTTCTTGTACTATTCGTATTTTCATATTATTAATCTAGATTTCCTGGTGACTGTTCGTACATCCACGCTATTCTATAGTTATTACTGTATACTATTTGTTCAAGGGCACTGGGGGGGCACCTCCACACTATGCCTTTAGCATTGTCCTAATCTCAATCACCATTATTGTTCATCATGGTCATAATTATATATATTTATGTCAAGGGCTTAGGCAGCATTATCAATTAGTAAAACGCTTATGGATTGGCGCTAGATAGCGATTATCCTCCGTTTTGAAGCTCTGCAAATCCGGTTTGATACCTGGGCGGAAGAGCGTTCATAAGCTACAGAGCATGGAGAAATGATCTTCTGTGGAGTCCGGTTGGACCTTGGGGTTTCAAGCAAGGTCAGACTCAAGAGACCTTACTGAGCGCCTAAGGTGGGCGCTCATATTGTATTATGATTGTAAATTGGCTTTGAGACGAAATAATTTTGAATTGATGGTTTGTCATTTGCTCTATATAACAGTGTAAATGTGAATAAAAATCCTAAGGATTTTTTTTTCAAGTTGGAATGATTCTTGTTAATTCCCATGATGAATTAACAACTTTTTATGACTTTTTACGAAAACATATATTTTTGAAAATTATTTTATTAAAACCGGATATCTAAGTTAATTGGACCGAGAGTAAGCTGAAATTGGGGCAATAAGTTTGGACTAATCCATGAAATTTTTAGGGGGAGGGGCAACCTACAGTAGGCCCTAAAGTGGTCACTTATTTAACATCGGCAATTAGAGGTGTAAACTACAATTGCTCAGATTCTGTCCGCGTCATGGCGGGAGAGGCTCAAAGGAGGACGTTTCGTGATATCTTAGAAAACTTTCTCTACTCATTGTATGCCAATCTTATAGTTGCGATTAAGCATCAATTTCAGGTCACGTTATATGCATCGCAGGGATATAGGTAAACGCCCTGAGTTGTTTACAACTAAAACCTTTTTGCCTCCCAAAAGAGAACTCTTAACGGTTGAATGAAACCAGAATGTCTCAGACACCTTAGAACCGTTAAGGGTTCTCCAAAGGGTGGTTTTCTTGAAGGTCCAAGAGAAGCTACTTCGCAGAAACTTTCTTCAACATTTTAGAACCATTTGCAGAATCGTTTAACACTTAAGTGGCCCAAGGGGGGGGGGGTCCAGTAGTACCCAACATTTTGATTTTTGCGATTTCTCGGTTAACGCGAGCAATTTTCAAGGAGTTTTTTGCTAATTGTATTATTTATGAATACGCTTCTCATGTACTATAAAAATTTTTTTCCCAAAAAAAAAATCCGCCCACGGATTCATTAGAATAATTAGGTTGGGTCCCTAGGAACCCCCCCCTGGGCACTAACGGCAGTGAAAAAATCAAGATATTTTACTAATTAAAAATTAAAGTAATTTTTAAATCTTGGGATGTATTTGCTTAGATATATACCTTAGGAGGCAATTACATAATAATAATTACTACTTAAATCAAATAACCTTTTATATGCTGATAGCATCAATTTTAATTTGTCGACGTGCTTTAACTTTGTAAAGTCCTATGGGGAAAATAGTGATTTTGTGAAGTTTCTGAGAAAAAATACAAGATGGTATAAATTGGGCCTATATTTGAAATGATATTTAATGGGTTATTCTAGAGTAGGATCTAATGATTATTTGGTTCAAAATATATATTGGGAGGTGCTGAGGATGGAAATATGCCGAACCTCTCTTTTCGGAGAGTGACAATTTCAATTGACCATAGGTCAAGGTCAAAGGTAGGATTTCCATTTTTATTAGTGTATGTGGGTCTTACGTGACCCCCATTTACTTTGGTTAGTTTCATGATCAACTCCCATGGGAAAAGTGGTTATCTGGTTGGGGTCCCTAGGAGGAACCCCGCCCACACCCCCTTGGGCACTAACGGAAGTTTTTTTAGCTTTGGCACTTAAGTGTTAAAGGTGCAACGAGAGATTTCACATTGTCCATATTGTGTGAGATGAGTGATAAATATAGATTAGACACGAAAAGATTCACTACTTTTTTTGCATGGGTTTCATACATAACTTACAATGAAAACCAAAAGGTGATTGTATATGGGTTATATTTCAATAGAAAACATAGCTAATTTAATATTTGCTCTTACGGAATTAGAAATTCACAATTTTAGTACCAAAGAAACCGTTGCTCGGCTTAATCCTTTCAGATGGGATATTTTGAGAGAAAGCTCTACACCAGGCAAAAAATCAGAATTTTTCCCCATATTTTAAGGACACGTTTTTTTAAATCTCTCGTGCACCTTTAAGGTCTAAAACCTCCGAAAGCAATGTCCTGATAGGTGCCGAAGAAACCACTTTATTATAAAAGACCATTTATTCCATATTCAAATGAATGCCCGATTACAACGTTTTCGAAGGGTGCATATAACGATCAGGAAACACCTAAAAGTAGCAAAATCGGTTAAAATACGGAGATTGAGTTGGTCAACTTAAAAATACCATTACGCCAAAAACTATAAACGGGAAACAATTTTCTTCTCAAGGTAGGTAGTAGCGCATATATTATAGGGTCCAATTTTGGGGAAAATATGAAGGAAAGTATTGATAGCTTCAAGGACAAATTTTCATTTATCTTTCAGCCAGTAAGGCACAAAATAGGTAAACAAGTTGAAAAAATCATAACTTTTTGGCCCTATAACATAGCTAATTGCCTCAATTCATAGCGCATATTTGAAATTAATCGAATAGATAATTTATCTTCTTTAAATTGATACCCAATTTGTTAGTTACTCTTATATGTAATCAGAAGCGCTAGAATAGCGATGTTGGTGAAGAACATGCAAATTTAGAGGTCATTGACAACTGACGTCACGCTCCACCGATCGCGACACTTAAGACTTGGCTTTTCAGCTTGCCCCAGGGATGTCCGAACAAAATATCATAACAAGACACCTGGTAAAAAATCCGGATTAAATTGCCTGGTATCTCCCGTTCTAAATTGGTCATACTATCTGACCCATAGTTATTTGCTTAGAGGTGAGCCAGTCCCTCGGTGTATTCCTTGTGGTTGCGCTCTTTCTGTGAACGGCGCGTTAATTATGCGCTTATTTTCGTAAAAAATATTATTATTACAGACTACGGATCACTTCTCAACGAGTGCCTTAACTTTCGTCCCTTGATGGACATCGACTTCTCGAAGCCCAACCAGTCAACAGTGAGCTGGCTCAGCCGTTTACAACATATTTAGCTCTGCCTCATCGCAAGAAGAAGCGCAATAAGTGGTGTAACTGCCCACAGGTATCAGACTACTCAAATGAATTTGGTGATGCCCTTTACAAAACTCATATCTAGTTTTCATCACATCTTCTTGTATAACTATTGTTATGTTAGTGTCTGACTAGCAACCTAACGGTGATCTAACTCTGGTTCATCGTTGGACCAATATCAAAGGTTTGACCATTACTATGGATGCGATAACGGAAAAAATCACGAGTGTCAAATCCCTCAAAGACGGAAAAGTATTCCAGAAATCGTACTGCGCCAAGACTCCGTGATTCTTGATGATATAATCAGCGGATCTGAACTATTATTTCCAAACCACTTCAAGGTGTAAAACAAGTGCCACACTATGTTCAAAACCCGGTTTAAAATAGAGGAAAAGCACATTGAATGTTCAAGATATTAAATAAACTAATCAAAATTCACAAAATATATATCAAGATCACATGGTCGAGTCAGTGTTTGTTTTTTAAGTGTTTTTAAACCTTGGCGTTTGATTTTAGGCATGGGCGATTACTGTCAGTTACTCTGCTTTTGGCTATGGGCCCCTTTTAGTGCGGAGATTTCCAGAGCTGTTTTGTTTTTCACCAGATCTTTGTTTTCTAATAACGTCGGATTCATCTTATCCATCCTAAAGATTTCTAGCTTTGAATTACTCAATCAATGCCATGGATATAGCCGCCCTCCGACGGACACGGCATCGTCGAGAGATCGATGCCGTATCCGAGATATGTGAGTATGAATGATCATCGTATGATCAATAGTCTTTTTCAATTGTAGCTAGTGTTCACGCTTGTGTAACCAGTTTTAAAAAAGAAGCGTTTGTTGTGATCATGTTGACCCGATAAGTAGGCTACTGCTTTTGTATTGGGATTAATTTAGTATTCCTGCCACCATGTATTGCGGGAAAGAATTTAGTATTGTGCCACAACCCTAACAACAATGAATTCGACAGCCTCAACGGAATAAACCTTAAAGGTTGCATTTCGTGATTTCAGCAATGGGGGTTCTTATAGTATTAAAGTACGTAGTATTATATTTACATACTAACTCCATGATTTCAGTTCATCCCGTTCTGTTTTATTCATTGTTCACAAGATATCATTGAGAAAAGATTATTTTACAACAAGTTTCATTGTATGAGGTTTGGTGTTATGACAATTGTATTCCCACGGTCCAGAAGGCCTGGTGCTGTATTTTTGCTTTTCCGTTTACGGACAGAAAATACCAAATTGCAATTTCTTCAAATCACTGTTAAAAAAATGTCCGTAAATTTACGGAAATTTCTCGGCGCATATTTTCCAGTCATTTTTATGGTAAATTTCCCAGAATTTCTGTTCAATTAACGGAACTTTACAGTAAATTTTACAGAAAATTTTGTCCCTCATATTATGGAAACAATAGTATTTTTAACAGAATGTTTCCGTATTTAAAATTACGGACCCAAAAAAAAAGTCCGGAAATATGCTTCCCCCAGAAATTTTTTTGACATATTTCCGGTAAATTAAACATTTTTAGTAGCTATTTTTATGTTTTTTGTTTTTTATTTTTAGTGTTTTCTAAAACGATTTTCCCGTAAATTTACGGAAAATCTTGTTTCTCTTAATTTACTGAAATTTTTAACAGATGTACACCCGAATTTGCACGTAAGATACCTAGGTACCCATGGATTAACAAGGGCTAACGGTTTCAGATGATTATAAAAATCCTCAAACATTTTTTGATTAAGTCGGGGGACAGGTTGTGGTCACGAATGCCTCCCCTTTAACATGTTTGAAGGGAATGGTGGGCATAAACGATCCCATTGCACTTTATTCCGTATAGAAGTGGTGGCAAATACTAAAATTCGTTCCACACCGATTCCAGACCTATCCCAACGCCAACGTTTTGTGACAATTTAGCGATTCCTTCAGACTTGTATGAAGAACTGCATAATTCTGCATAGCTCGGGCCGTAGCGTTGCACACCTCGTCCCGTACCTACCTCCTACAAACGCTACGCACTGGAAGTGTATGAAAAAGCGACTGGGTGCGCAAGCGGAATCCGATGTCAGAATAGAAAATTCAGATCAGTACAACAACATCACATATTGAAATTTTACCTTTGTTAGTCCTAATTAAATTATATTTTATACTTTCCGCACGTTTGTTCCTCCTTGACTCCATTTTTCGCATTCATGGTTCAATCTGATGATTTTGAAACGGCGATTTCTTAACTCATCACAACTCAATTTAAAACATAGCTGCAGTCGCCCCGCTAGATCAGTGAGTCGCCTCCTGGATTGTTCCTGGTTTATTTTAGAATAGGCACGAGCCAGCCTTATTTTTCGCGCTGATTACTGGTACTGGTTATGAACATACACCCTGAAGTCATAAGCACGACTGGTTTATCTTTAATTTTTTTCGTGCCCTTTTAGGGCCAACATTTCCACGGATGTAAGCACCATTTGTATTTTTAAAATCGAGCTAGTAGGACGGATGCTAAGACCTCAAAGTTTTCATATCGCACAGATTTTTGTGTCATCGACGACTGTAAGTAGAAACCAAATTCTTGACTTTGTGACACAGTGGAGCCGGTTTTTTTTTTAATGACTGCCAACTCTGGCTTTTGTGTAGAGGAGATATTACTTTAGACCGGGGCTCGTAGCGGAAAAAGCCACGCTAAAGCAACTCGGGCTAAATTCGCAGTTTAATTTTCCGTGCAAGTCTGATGAATTCATCAGGGCAACTAGTGACCCAGGGTCGCTAATTGTCAAATCCTCAGTCCCCACAATGACTCTTTATAGCAGGGGGCCCAACCTGCGGCCCGTGGGCCTTTTGCGGCCGCAGAGAGCTGACATTGATGCGGCGCGCGGAGGATACGTCTCCCAGAAAAAAATAAATCAAATTTATCTTGAATAATAGAATGTTAGAAAGTATTAACACGTTTTAACCGAAGAACCATACTTGCATAGCACATACCAACACCCCCACAACCGTCCACCCCCCCACACACCACATCCTCCTCCCCTGGGGGTACATCCTTCTCCCACATCCTCTCCCCTGGGGGCTGCAAAAATGGGTCTCATTTCCAGCTTTCTGGACATGAAGGACCCCTTTTGTATACTATTTTTGTGTGGAAATGGGTTGATATTTCGACCGGTTTTTGGAGAAATAATCAGTTCAATCGGAACCCATATTTTTCCTTTCTAAAATTGGTGAAAATTAGTCCAATTTCCTGATTTTTTTTTTAATACAAATTCAATTAAACGGTGCTAAAAATTGTAAATTTGTGCTAATTTGGCCCAAATCTGCATCGCGACTCAAGAAAACAATGTTTGGGTCACACATGGACCCCCGATATACGAGTATTTGCTTGCGGCCCACAATAGTTTAGGATCCCACCCATCGGCCCCGGCGTCAAAAAGTTTGCCAACCCTTCTTTATAGATAGGAACGAACCAGAAAAAAATAGAAATTTATCAACCAATTCACAATGATGTTGGTTAATTAAAGAATTATATTTGAGTAGTTAGAGATTTGCTTACTTAAAGGTGCACAAGAGCTTTCACATATCGTGTGTCCCTTCAAAAAATCGAAAGTGCTGATTTTTTTTGCGCTGATGTAAAGCTTAATTCCATTAAAATATCTGCCATCTGAGAGATTGGAGAGTGCCCAGAATTATTCCTTGGTAAAAAAGTGTTGGAATTTTTTTATTTCGTATCTGACCAAATACGAAATTCAGCCTATGTATGTTTTACATTGAAATACAAGGCATACTCCAAGTCGCATTTAGTTTTTCTCTTTAAAGACTTTCTGTAGCAAATACAGGGCAAGAATCTATGTGATGGTCAAATCTATATGAAAATTACCATTATGACCACATATTTGGCTGCCTCAAAATCTCTTCCTGTCCCCTTAAGTCACAGATTGCACCCAATATGGGTGTAAGTGGAAATTTTATAGATTATTGAACCTAGCCAACACCGGGGGGGGGGGGGGCACTCAACTTTTTTGTCAGTAGGATTGTGCGGCCCCGATTTCCGAACTTGGGGGTTGGGACGGATTTTGTCTCCGAAGTAGGGGCTTGGGAACTAAAATTTTGAGAAATTGCAGGCTGGGAGCTGAATTGGCTAAAATTCGGCTTCTGAGCCAAAATGTTATGAAAAGAGGGGGACCGTAAGAAATATGCTCCAATGGGGGTCTTGGGATACGGGCTGAGAGGGACCAGAAAAGGGGTCTTAGGGCCGCACATACCGTACCCAATGTACCTCTTTCCAATGTCAGTGCCCCCCAGGAGCAACACTACAAAAAAAACTGCTCAAGTGGAAATAGAGCTGAATGTCGGCCACCAACGGCCCAGGGGGTCTGGTTGTTCCTATCATAGAGTCACACACCAGTATCTGTCATGGTAAACACGTGAACTGAGTGTGTACACCACGAATTGAAATTTTTTGAAGTCTATTTGAAGATTAATTAAACCACAAAACCACTTCTATACTGTCACAATGACCGGCATGTGTTCTCCTTTACATAGAACCTGGATATTGAATTATTGCAGACTTGTATCATTTGCAGAGAAAATGGAAAAATTTTGCTCCATCCATGCCAATTTCATTGACATCGACTTCCTTTGGAAGTGTGTGTACCTTATGAGGAAGTATGGTACCTTAGTCCGTTTAGAACCAGGTACCTCGAGCGTGCAGCGCGAGGTCTGGTGACATTTGTATTTCCCATAGCTTTAGTTTTTCGTTACCATACTGTAGAGCCATGTTATATTGCTTGCGGGTGCAAAAAACCTACCCGCAGCGTCAAAATACCTGTTCCCCTCTATATTTGACGCATAAGTTTGACCATCGAAGCTGGACCTATAAATACCTGGGCGATCCTAAGTCAGAACACACCCCAACACAGATTTTTAACTGTTTCATGTCAAAATCCAACGAATAATCATCTAGCGGTGCCCTAATTGGCCTGTTGCAGTGCGAAACATTATAATTGGGTAGCACAATTGCACGTACACCCATGGACAGTATGCTCCCAGTTGAATTTAGCAAGCCTGGGGAAACGGAATAAAAGTGCAGCGATACTGTGACTTTCTTCCGTCAAGGCGGTTGAATTCAATGGGTGCAGACTGCATGGGTGCGCAATGTGGCTACCCATTATAATTAGTCTGCACCGGATGCTACAACGTACGCACATCGACCACAGACATTCTACGATACATACTGCTCAGTCGACGGAAATTTCTAGTGTCAAACGGCTGGACATGGGCAGCCTGGAAAAGTGGGGAATTGGGAATGCATTCCGGGAAATGTTTGTGCTTTAAATAAAGAAATACATAAGAATGAAGGGAAAATTTTGCAATCTTAGAGGGAAAATTTGGATTGTATCCCGGGAAATTTTCATTTTCCAGCCTGGACATGGGAAGATTTTTTCACCAGAAGGAGAGAGAGACATAATTTGTACTGATACAATTAAAATACGATTCGA
>JAMKCH010015784.1:0-50680 GCA_023653785.1 Ophioderma brevispina
CAATTCAACCACAGATTGGGACTTTGGTAAATGCAGCGTTCGAAGAACTTTTTCGATGATTGTAGTACCTCAAAGTTTTCACACGCATACAGATCAACAGCATATCATTTCAGCGAGAAGATGACTGGCACCTGGGCCTCATCGCAGTACCAGTCATATAATTTAGTGTACAGTTCTCTCCGCCAAAATATCCCTTTTCATTTAACAGTAATCTAACGCATATATTACAAAGATAAAATAAGGATTTGCTTTTGAGTAGTTAAGTTACATTTGAGAGAGGAGAGAGCGCCATATATGTACGTGTATATATTAACGGGAGCCTGCAACTTTTGACAGCATAGTTTTCCATATGAATTCCAGAAAATGGTATATTTAAGCTAGAAACGGCTCTGAGAATCCAAATGAAATCATTTTTTGGGTATTTCTGAATGCTCTCTATTTAATGATATTTAAATAATTAGGATTTATGATAGGTACCTTTTATAGGGCGCTTTTTCAAAATGGCCGCCAAAATTCCAGAAAATGGCATATTAAAGCTAAAACAGCTATCTAAGAGTTAATATGAAATCAATTTTGGTGTATTTCTTAATGCTAATTATTGTGTAATGCTATTCCAAATATTAGAATTTATGATAAATACCCCTAGAGGGTGCTTTTTTCAAAATGGCTGCCAAAATCCCATATAAGTCTTTGGAGGCTGTTTCAATTATTATCAAATTCAAATATAAATCAAAGTGAAGGTTTTAAATATTTTTTTCTTATATCTTCAAGGATGCTGAACAAGATTGCTTAGGTCCAACGTTTGGGAAATGTGGATAAGTTCTCAAAATGGCCGCCAAAATTCCAGAAATGACATATTAAAACTAAAAACGGCTATCTAAGAGAAAAAGTGATATCAATTAATTAATTTCAAATACAAGCATAAATCAAAGTGCAGATGTTTGAAAGTATTTGTTTATATTTTCAAGAATCCAGAACAAGATTGTTTTGGTCCAACCTCGATAGAGGGCGTTTTCAAATTGGCCGCCAAAATTCCAGAAAACCAAATATTAAAGTATATTAGCAGCTATATGAGAATCAAAATGAAATCATTTTGGGGTTGTTTCTTAATGCTATTTATGGTAAATGCCCCTAGAGGGCATAAATGACATATTAAAGATAAAAACAGACATCTAAGATTCAAAATTAAATCATTTTTGGGTGTCTTATTGCCAATTATTGTATTCCGCTATCTAGCAATTGAATAATATGATAAGTAACCAACTAGAAGGTTTTTTTTTTCAAAATGGCAACCAAAATTCCATATCGGGGGGCCCATTATCAATGCATTATTGACAAATACAAGTGTAAATCAAAGTAAAGATGTTTGAAGGTATTCGTTTACATTTTCGAGGATGCTCAGATTTTTTAGGTCCGACCTCTGTTAAATGTGGGGAAATCTAGCTAGAGGGCATTTTTCAAAATGGCCAACAAAATTACAGAAATGGCTTATTAAGCTAAATATAGCCATCTAAGAGTGAACATGATGTATATTTAGGAGTGTGCTTTTTCGAAATGGCTAACAAAATTTAATATAAATGTCATTTTCTACATTTCAGAATTTAAATAGACTACATTTTATATAATTATATCGGGTTATCCCCCTTAATACATATTTGGATTTCAGTCTAATTGAAGGAGATAAATTTTCTATAGTCTTATTGCTAAAATACTTTTTTATAATTTTTATGTATTACATAATCTACAGGTACTTTATTTAAAATCTGAAATGTAAAAACCTTTATATGACATTTGACAGCCATTTTGAAAAAGTGCCCTCTAGGGGCACTTATCATAAGACCTTATGATTGAAATTGCATTACACAATAAATAGCATTAAGAAACAACCCAAAATGATTTCATTTTTTATTATCAGATTCTCAGCTGTTAAATACTTTAATATGTGGTTTTCTGAAGTTTTGGCAGCCATTTTGAAAATGCCAGCTGTAGAGATTTCCCCAAATTTCTCAAAGGTTCGACCAAAAAAATCTTGTTCAGTATCCTTGAAAATACAAACAAATACTTTCAAACATCTGCACTTTGATTTATTTTGACAATAATTAATTGATATAATTTTTTACTCTTAGATACCTGTTTTTAGCTTTAATGTCATTTCTGGAATTTTGGGGGCCATTTTGAGAGTTATCCACATTTCCCAAACGTTGGACCTAAACAATCTTGTTCATCCTTAAAGATATAAAAAAAAAATCTTTAAAATCTTGACTTTGATTTATATTTAAATTTGATAATAATTGAAAACAGCCCCCAAAACGCTAATATTATATGGAATTTTGGCAGCCATTTTGAAAAAAACGCCCTCTAGGGGTACTTATCATAAATTCTAATATTTGGAATAGCATAATACAATAATTAGCATTAAGAAACACCGAAATTTGATTTCATTTTGACTCTTAAGGTCCGTTCATACTTCCACTGCACTGCATTGCTGTGCAGTAAATTTACTGCAATGTTCCGTCACTTCCGCTGCACTCCTAATCGATTTACTGCAGGTCAACCCAGGTCACTGCAGGTCACGGGTTGCAGTACGTTGCAGTAAACTTGCGGAAATTTGGGATACTGCAACACTGACTGCACCCCACTGCATCTTGCTGCATCGCCAGTTAAAATAATTTTAACTTCGTTGCAGTACTGCATTGCGTTGCAATACTGCAAGTGATTGCAGTGACAATTTTGGTAGGCTGCATTGCAGCACTGCACTGCAATGCAGTGAAGTATGAACGGACCTTTAGATGGCTGGTTTTAGCTTTAATATGCAATTTTCTGGAATTTTAGCGGCCATTTTGAAAAATGCCCTCTAGAGAGAGTTCCCCACATTTCCCAGAGGTTAGACCAAAATAATCTTGTTCAGCATTCTTGAAAATGTAAACAAATAGCCTTTTTGGGACCATTATAGAGAATTTTGGCAGCCATTTTGAAAAAGCGCCCTCCACGGGTACTTATCATAAATTCTAATTATTGGAATAGCATTACACAATAATAAGTATTAAGAAATACCCAAAAATTGATTTCATATTAACTATTAGATAGTTGTTTTTAGCTTTAATATTCCATTTTCTGGAATTTTGGCGGCCATTTTGAAAAACGCCCTCTAACGAGAGTTCCCCACATTTCCCAGAGGTTGGACCCAAACAATCTTGTTCAGCACCCTTCAAAGTACAAGAAAACACCTTAAAACGTTCTTCCCCAAACTTCTAGAATGGGACTTTAATTTTAAACCCTACTATGTGCCTTTTGTGTTGGCTATACACGAATCCGGTTTGACACATTCCAACACCTCACTGGTAGCCATAGCTGGGGTGCATCCTGCTTGAATTCACCCAAATGTGCAGATTAAGTGTAGCTTTTGAATTGTACTTAATCAAGCGTGGTACAGACGTACAAAAGATTTGGGTAGGTTTTGGGTTGGATGCCCCCCCAGTAATGGCGGATCAATTCTGACCATCATTTGGCTGGTCGGATTTGTCTATACGCAAAGTGGGCTAACATATTGTTATCCGTGTTAAGCAAACGTAGGGCTATGGTTTATTGCAATCGATTCCGCCATGCGCTGTATGATATGTTGTAGTAGCGCATGACGGAATCAATTGCAATACCTTATTTGCATGTTTGAAACTATAGTCAAACCTTTTCAGAAGAACTGGCTCAAACTTAGTGTCAAAGGTCACATAGGACCACTAAGGACAAACATGTCAAATGTGCAATTTAGAAACTGAAATGTTAACTACAAAAAATATTTCACCTTGTAGAAAAAGACACTAATACGTTTCTTCATTTCCACTGCTGATTGCTTTAATTGATGGAGAATGAACTATATTTACCATATTCAGCACAAATGTCTCATGCCATTTAATATTTTTAGGGTTACTTGTATAATTTACCATAGGTTTCTACAGTAAACCGCTATAATTATGACGTATTATATAATATTATGAAAGGCCTACTATACTTTCCAAGATTTTGTTTTGATTATTTACTTTGTTTGTCAAGTAGGTGTACGAATTGTGAAAATCAAAATCAGTTCTCTTCCGTTAGTGGGACGCAAAAATGACGCGATGGATTTTGATTTTTTGCGTCAATGCAAGCGCAACTATAAAAGTTAGACAAATACAAAAAATATAAACCAAATTACAGCTTTAAAAAAACGCCAACCGAAAAACAAAAAAATGGGCCCCTGCCAACCGTTTGATGCAGTTAATTGATAGATCAACATCGAGTTCGCAGGAGAATGACATTTGACGTATTTTCAAGAACAAAATGCACAAAATGAAGACGTTGCCCTTGGTTGACTTTCTAACCTAACTTTCTATTTTTAACCCCCAATAGGCTTCATGTGCATATACAAATCCACGAACATACGATATCGGACAGGTAAGAATATATGAATAAGTATCCTTTACATGGCTTATATAATAACAAACCGAACATGTTTTGTACACAGGTGTGTTTGACTTTATCTTTTTTGGTTTGCTCTTTTTGCAGAATATTATGTTGTTTTGAAGAATCACAGGCGGAAATAATTTTGAATATGACATGGTGGTATTTACACCGAAATCCCCACCACTCTCACGGAAATACGCTCGTATATATGGTGTTTCAAAAGAGATAAACTATGCTTTGTTGGAATGTTCCACCATAATAAAACTGAACCGTTTTCCGTTTGAGGGCAATATGAATTGTGATATTGACGAAAAATCTGTCAATGCAGCAGTGTTTAGGCGAATACCAGAGGGCGTTTTGAATCAATCCCACAATACATTGCAATGTGCCTATACTGTTCTGTACTAAACACATGTCAGTACTTAGGGATATAAAGTGTTCCAAAAGCTTAAGAACCACAAGACATTTCATGATCATGCTAAAAATTCCCTAAGTACTAATGTTTTGTGGGCTAAAATGAGCGTAAACGACAGGGTTTTTATGTTTTAAGAATAGGATTTTTTGTGGGATCACATGACCCTATTGAGGTGAAATTTCCCAAAACTGGTGCATTGTGGGATTGACTCAATACACCCTCTGGGCGAATACGTAAGACCATACGTTTTGTAACGCCCTCGTGTATCCCTAAGTCTCGTGCAAAGCTAAGGTTGAATAGAGAATGTATTGTGTTAGTTGTTTTATTGTTTTTAACAAAACTGACTTCGAATTTAACACGTAAGTGGACAAGGGTTACCCAAATGTGAATTTATTTAACATGTTAACGTGAAAACGGAAATAAGTATTCTTTTGTTAATTGTTTAGGTCTTTATCGCACATCTTTTGGCGTACGTGCAAAAACTGATTTTAAGATACATTATATGGAACCCTCCCCTTGACCACTTCAATGTTAAATATTTTACTTTAAACTTTTTAGAATAGATTTAAAACCATTATAAATATAAAACAGATAACACCCGGTGAAGGTTTATTAAGAAATGAAGTTTTTACATTGGTATGGAAGTAGAAGAATGAGGATTGATCATACACATAATCAAAGACGATAATTCCTACAATCAACACTCTTCAGGTGATAAATTTCCTGAGGAAAGCTGATTTGATTAGATATTTTTGACTGTCTTTTCATAATGTGTTGTAATTAGATAATTAAAGTTTGTTTTGTTACAAGTTTGTATTAACAAAGTGACACGATATGACACAATTGTATTGAGTCCATTTTTTGCTGCCTCAGAGTAAAAATAAAACATTTTTTTCGTCGGAGTCGCTTAGAACACATAGAACATTGGCGTCTGAACAATGGTTTCAGGCGTCTGAAGTGTTCACTCTTCAGGAATCTGAGTGAAACGAAAAAAATTGACTTTTTTATTTTTACTCTGAGGCAGCAAAAATGGAATATATATTTCGATTGTCATCATTTAATTAGTTTTCTTAATATATTTCACATATTTTAAGGAACTGGAAGTATTTATCACAGAAAACGTAATATGAACACGTGTCAGGTGTTCAAAAAGGTGTTACATTTTAGGTGTTCTGAAACATTTACAGTGATATAAGTAGCGATAAACATGTATTTGCAGGAAACAGGTTTTGCACATGGCGAAATATAAAGTAGGTATAATATTGTACTGGAATCTGTACCAACATTTTGGCCATATCGTAAGGAATACACAAAAGATAGCTTACCTTATCTGTGGGTTATAAAAAATAAGTTATAGAGGTTCAATAAAGGTTCAGGGTCATCCTAGGGTAACGTTTTTAGAATGCTCCGATTCTATTCAAAATGGTCCCAAATTCTTCATATAGTCCCAAAGGACGAGGAACTATAATACTTGAACTCATTTCACCATTTGGTCACGTATTTAGAGGTCAAAATGTAACAATGGTCTACATATCCTATGGGGTCATTAATACTTGCCATTTAATTTACATACTAAAATGTCAAATGCAGAGCAAATATACATTGTCTATTATATGATATGACCAGAACCACTTGAGACAAGTTTCGTCAAAATCGGAGCACTCTGAATGAATTACCACAGGATGATCTTCAACCGTTATGTGCCTATAACTCTGAAACTATAATGACCTTATAGATATGGAAAACTATACTATCCTTTTTAATTCTCATGGCAAGATGAATAATTTGATGTAGGTTTCAAAACAATTGGTCCTGTTTTACTTTTGTCTCCTGTACAAATCTCCCCACAATTTTAACATATTTCCCCATTATTGATTTTTCTAGACTTTTGATACATTATTCTGTGACAATTTTAGAAGTATGATAACACAAAAATTGTTTCCTGAAAATGTTATTATGTATTATGTGTTGTGCAATTGTACTTTTTATGCGTTTTGAAGCATTTTAATTCAAGCAAGACTGATCTGTTAACATTTGTCACACTCCTTTCAGAAAAATAAAGTACCCGGTGAAAATACTATCATAAAAATGTACTTTTCACGCGTTTTGAAGCATTTTAAATGTGATCTATAACGTTTTTAACATAATATTTTTTTGATATTTATTTGATCTGTGGGAAATGTTCCATGGTGGCCATATTGAATAATATTTGTATGTCTGAAAATTAGGTATAAAGAGGTGTTACAATTTCTCATATACTGTCATTCGTATAAACCTAAATCGTGTTATTGTCTCATGGAAAGTTGTACCAGAAAATTTAATAAATTAATGGAAAATTAAAGGATCGCAAGTTGGAAGTTTTTTTGGGGGGTGGGGGGGGGGGGGGGGGGCGATTGGATCAGTTGGTAGCAGCTCTATTCCAAGCACATTTTAAAAACCACGCCGTATTCTCAACGATGTTAAAATAAATGACGGTGGTTAGACCTAAACAGTGGTAAGCTTAACGCAGTTAAAAAAAACAAAAATATTATAATTATTTAGTTATAATATTTGAATTCCTTATTTTAATCCTTTGATTTTTTTTATTTTTTTTATTTTTTGCATTTTTTGTGTCCAAATCGGAGTAATTTAAAATTTTACTCCCGTACTCGGAAATTTACCCTTTTTATTTTTTTTTTGCTGATTTTAGATCCTCATAACTCCAAAAATTTCTGGCCGCAGATAGTACAACTATAACCTTTTTTGGAAATCCTTATGATAAAACTATTAAACTTGGTATACTTTCACAATGATTGGATCAATTGCAAATTTGGGCCCCTGTTTATTGTACCTTTGACTCCCGACTCGCGGGTTTACATCTCATTTACATTGCAATGACCCAGTATTTCCCAGGTACTCACACATATTTAAAGCATTCAACATTCCGTGGAAAGCTGGATAAATGGGTTCCTTCGGCATAACATGCATCACATGTTAGGAATGATGATTTCGGTGATTCCTGTTTTGGTTTCTAATGAGCGGAAGCACATGCTTTTTCGAATATTCAAACTTTTTTATAAAGCGCAATTAGGTTTTTTGAGAAAATATAATCAATCACAGGTCCTATTCTTTTTGACTCACAACTGTACATCCTGTGTTAGTTGAATATTTTCCAATCTGACGTTTACTATTGAGACCTCCATAACGGATGAACACGTTCACACCACGGGGGTGAAGCCCATTCAAAACCAGTCGTCCGTGCTGGGCGGCTGACATTTTGAATATTGCACGGAAATTTTTAGGTTTTTGGGTGCTTTGTATACCCACATATGTCAATTCGACGATCCAAACAATCCGGCAAAATATCAAGTTTTGTTGGATGTTGGGTGCTATTGGGTGGTTAAATTTTGTCCTATCCATCGGCCACACAAAAAAAAAGAAGATAAATGACACGTCAGTCTTCTTTGATTTAAATAAACCACCTCACTGAATACATCTTTACACCTAAGCGGGGCGCATTGCATTATGGGAAAAAAGAGTTTCTGAGCACATGATTCCAGGTGCAACGATTATACCAATCACAACCTGCCCACCTCTAACACATCACATCAATTTGTATCACTACAGAATAGTGTATAGATTAGTGTACAATTGATTCATTTATTATTATTATATAATAATACTGTTATTATACATTTTTGTCAACGCACGTTCGAATATGTTATGCTGAATAACAATAAACTGAAACTGAAACTGAAAATATGCAAAGCGGCACCCACATTATGTGGAAGAAGCACAGGCAGCCATTGCTTTTTATTGTGGTACTCTATGTTTTTTTCCTTTGTGGTCGTTAAAATAACATGCGATACGATGAATTTCTAAATATGACGTAACGCTTTACCTCTCTACCTATATAGACCTTTGTTTCAGCACGCTGAAAATTAAGCAAAGAGGTTCTATATATAGAGAGAGGCAAAAAAAACGTTACGTAATCTTTAGACATTCACCGTCTCGCATGTTTTGCCACCACAAAGAAAACCTAGGTACCAACAATAGAAAGCATAGGCTGCCTCCGCTTCTTCCACAACTGTGGGTGCCGCTTGGCATATACACTAATCGGTAGTGATACAAATTAATGTATGTTTTAGAGGTGGCCAGGTGTAATAATAGGTAACCTGTATCGTTGGCCAGATACTCTTTTTTTCTCATAATTCCATGCGCGCTTAGGTGAAAAGATTATCATTGAGGCGGTTTTATTTAAATCAAGACACTGATGTGTCATTTCATTCGTTGTGTGGCCATGGGTAGGACAAAATTTAAACACCCAATAGCACCCAATTTCCAACAACTGATATTTTGGGCGGATTGTTTGTATCGATTGACATTAGTTGTGTATACAAGGCACCCAACGATAATTATTTCCGTGCAATATTCAAAATGTCCGCGCCCAGCACGGACGACTGGTTTTGATGCGTTTCACCCCCTTGACATTACGTCTGTGAAAGACGGAAAATCGATTGCTAAACCCACCAGCCTTTCGATCTTATTTGTCCTAGGCATTAAGGTTGAAAATAAATGTCTGCATCCGTGGGGTAACTGTATTGTATGTGAAAGACTCTTCACCAACTCGGACTCATTTGAATTTTTGAAAATCACGGCATTCCGTTGCAAACTTATTCAAAGTTTTGTACTCGCACATAACAGTCATTTGGAGACAAGTGTTCAAACGTCAATTCTTTTTATTTTTCTTATTTTCTGTATTATGTACCTACAGATTACATAACTTTACAAGTAATTTTATCTCCCATTTACCAACTATTTGAATAATTTTTTTGAGGAAAATGTTTTAAATGTTGGTTTTTTTTTCAATGAAAGGCAAATAACCATTTCTTCATAGATGTCTTAAGGAAAAAACTTACATACATACACATTCTGGCAACTTGCAGGATTCTTTCTTTAATACACGCATATACAGAATTATGCATAAATGCAGCAAGCAACAGTCTATTCGATAGCCTAACTTTACCCTAATTAGCATATTTTGACGCATAATATGATCAAAATTTGCTTTTTTTTTTAAATCCAATGCAAACAATCTTAAAACAAACTAAAAACACCTTCAGGAATTTTTCTATGAGTCAATAAACCAAAACATATTAAAAAACTAAATGAGCCCCTAATTAATGGCTTAATGAATAAATGGCTTAAATAAACATAAGTATTTAAAAAACCAAAATTGGCATTTTACGAGATTTGTTTTTTTTCTTGGCATTTTGTGAAAGTTTACAAGCTATCATTCTTACTTGGGTTATGGTTTTTTCCCCCCCCTTCAAAAACCTTTACCCAACACAACGATTAAAAGTGAGTTGTATGAAATGTTAACATAGGCCTAATTTGCAAATATTTTTGTTTCAAAAATGATTATATTGAGATGTTTTATTAAATTTTGCATTTTGCAGGAAGTTTACAAGCTTCAATCTGAATTTTCATGCGTCCTTCCAACCTGTACAAACCCAACACTTTGTACATGAGTTGAAATTTTATTTCATGACCTAATTTAACACAATTGTTAATCAAAATGCGCAAATGCATATAAAGGCTGTTGTTAAGAACCCCCATTTTCAGCAATGATTGTCCCCATATTTTTTTAAAGGTGTGCCAACGTACACTCCCCCAAAGGGCCCTATTTTTTGGAGAATTTTTGAAAATGGACCCCAAAATAAAATACCTACTTTTTGGCAAATTTCGCCTTTTGGTTATAATTTAGCAATTTTTCGTCGTCCAAATAACACCCTATTGATGGGGCAATTTGGCTGTCCCCCTCAACCCAAAGGAACCTCTGGTTTTTGAAATCGCTAGCCCTTACACCCCTATGAATTTCATGTGGGAGTGGACCCCTCCACCCTCCACCCCCCAAGTACTCTATGTTTCCATGTTACCGAATGCCCCTGTGTTTTGAAATCCTAGCCTTACCACCCCTTGAATTTCATGTTGAGTGCAACCCCCCGTGAATTAAGGGCAGGGTCGTTATTTGCTCCAGGGGAATGGAGGAATAAATGGGGGACTGCAAAGCGGAACGAGAGAGTTCAAACATGAAATTTTTTCATCAGCAGCGGGAGGAAATGAAAGCTATCAACTTTTCCAATTACGGCAGCGAGGAGCGATGCGACCTTTCTCGCTAAAAAAGGAATCCCGCCTTTTTCTCCTGGTGTAAATAATGGCATGCCCCGTCCCCCTAATGTACTTAATAAGCATATCCGTCAAGAAGGCATTGGATGGAAACCTGGCTATACGGCAGAACATAATGTTCTAATAATCACAAGTTTAAAAATTTTCGGCAGATTTATGATGGAAATGCATTTGTTTTGATAAATCTTCATTCATCAGCCCCATCCCTCTGCGTACGAAAAAAGCGGCCTTTCGTCCCCCCACAATAATGGCAACAATCGGATGATTTAATTTCATATAGAACAACATGTAATGTATAATACTTCATATTTCACTGAGCTACAAACTATCTCTTTGTGCGATCTTTACACACAACTTTCAACAAACAAGCGCCGCCACGTAGGCGCCACTGCCCGCAATGTGGGTTGCCATTTTTTTTCAAGCATCAAAGTTTTGGCATGCAAAGCGTGGTACCTTGGGTGGCATTTAAGAGCATGAACTCATATTAGTCCCTTCTTTTAGGAGCGGCGCTGTTAGTGATCAAATTTGCTTTGTAAAAAATATAATAATTCTAAAAAATTCCTTTGAATCGATAATGTTATCTAGTACATCTTGTTGATTTGTCTTTCTTGAAACGATTGTCGGTTCGTTGTGGAGAAAAAAACTCGCGAATTTTCAAAAATATCCATACTTCGGCAACCACAACAATCAGATTCACAATCAACAAACTCCCAGCTGTAGCTTGTCATCATAACTTCCGAACTTCCAAACTCACACTCTGAAGGCTTTACCCCACTCAACACGCTCGAATTTAAACACATTTCGTCAGTCACCGTTAGTCAACTAAATCTAAACTCATCAAAGTGGTGGGTGCCAAGCGGCGTGGTCTTTGTTTACCATCGCGGTTTCCAATGGGGCGTAAGGTTGGCTCGAAACTTGCTCATTTGGGAGGATGACTTATCAATGTATCTCACTCTATAGCTACCAACTACATCTTTAAAATTTTTCGATTCCGTTTTTAGAATGTTGAGGGAAGAATATGCTGCAACACATATTTGGATGGGAATGGACATGTGGGGATTAGCTTATTTGTGAATTAATTGAACATGATGTTCGGGTAGAATGTGTTTGTGTTTCTCCTACCACCACTCACACACACACGTGGGTGGGCAGTGCAAATACGTTTTGGGGGTGGGTGCGACTTGGCAGGCATATACTTACGTTTTTTTTTGGGGGCGACTTGGCAAGGCATATAACGTTTTGGGGGCGATAAATTGCAGGGTGTGAGATGGCAAGGGGGCGAGTTGTGTTCCCACATTCATCGTCAACATTACGGTAATAGTCAATGAACTGCCCTTTAGTAATGTCTACAAATCATAAATATACACATTTTTTCCGCATTTAAATGTTTTATTAGTAATTATTAACAATGTAATTGTGCAATGATACAATTAGACTACAGTGGACGATGGCTCAATTTCCAGCAGTCCCTCGATCAGTAGGCTGGACCGGATGGTGTTCAAACTTGTTCAAAAAAATCCGTAAGAGTTACCGGAAATTTTCTGGCCAGCAGTATTTCCAGGACATTTTTTTTTAATGGTAATTTAAAAACATAAATTTTGTCAATTATCGGGAACTTTGAGGCAGTAATTTTCAGAAATTTGTCTCAATTACAGAAAAATGTGTATTTAAACCAGAATTTTCTAGATTTAAATTACGGAACCAAACAATATCCGCGAAATTGCTGCCAGAAATTTTGAAATATTTTCCGTAAAATTAAACTTTTTATGTTTTTTTTGGTTTGTTTATTTTTATTCATTTTTAGCTAACCAGAAATTTAAAATTTACGCACATCTGTTTTCCTTTAATGTTTTTTTTTTTTTTTCATTTTTTTTTTTTAAAACTCTCACAGAGGGGAAAAACATTTATTCATAATTATTCATATCATGTAATAAAAAAAACAATTGTACAAAAAGGAATCCAAGCAATACCGACATCAGTAATTAAAGATACAATTGCGTCAGAATGTCAATTATTTTGTCCTACGTAAATTGGTCCATATACCTGGAACAAGGAGTGCCATATAGTGGCATCAACCACAGAGCCAACTTAAATAACTCTCCAAAATGTGAAGGAGCAAGAGTTTTTTTTTTTTTTACACCACTAATACAATCGGGTCCCTCCGGACCACTCGTGTCCACTGCCGTCGCGATTTTGTGGATAATGACCTCACATGACCTTCGCCCTGATATGTAACCCCGACGTCATAAGCAAATGAGGGTCCGCATGCAAACTCCATAGACCAAATTCGGTTCCAACCGAACTCCAACTTATCAATTTAGGTCCAGTTTTAAACAATCCCCAAGCAGCCATCCCCACAACTTACCTCCCACTACCTTTGACCTTGGTTAGTGGCGCGTTGACCTTGGTATAAATGGCCTTCTTGACCTTGTAAAGTGTCCCTCTGCCTTGGTATGTGACCTCTAACCTTAAGTGATCCTTGACCCAGGCAAGTGACCTTTAAAACCTTGGTAAGTGAGACTTGTAACCGGGTAAGAGGCCTTTAACCTTGGTAATATTTTTTTGACCTTGGTAATATGAAACCCTTTGAACCTTGATAGTGACATTTGACCTTATAATTCATATCACTTTAACCTTTGGTATCCGACCTTCAATTCAAAAACCTTGTCAAGGGACCTTGACCTTGGCATGATACCCTTTCCACCTTGGTGTATGGACTTGTACGTTGGGCAGGTGACCTTTGGAATTGACCCTGTTAAGTGACTTTACCTTGGCCTGAAGTGACATTTGAACCTTGCAAGTGACCTTTCAAACTGTGGTAAGTGGACACGTGACCTCCAAAACACCTACGACTCAAGCCATCCCGGTCCAAAACCCCTCGTATCAATGGAACACACGAACAAACCTCCACCATTCTGCACATACATAATTCAGACAACATCCACAACAGTGACGATTGACCCCATATGGTTCCGTCCTGCCTTAAGGCAGATTGCACAAAAACCACACCAACATCTACCCTCAACACTCCCTCAACATTTGGGAGAGCCACGATAGTTGCAACCCCAGTACAAACTATAATTTCGCGGTTCTCGGCTGGTCGCTCTCGCTATATTCAAAGAATTCAAGCTGTGGCCGCCCCCATAAAAAACTTTTAACAATTTTTGACACACATCCATACACACCCACACATACACACCTACCTACACACTCAACTTACACAAACGCATAACGGATTGCTAAGTGGTTCCTGCCAGCTCTAGCTGGCGGCCCCACAAAAACTCATAAACACATAACTGCGCGGTGGCAACCGGCCTGGATGGGGTATTTACACTGAGTACCAAACATCCAGAACAGACACAAACCAACCCCCTTTCCCAACCCATTGGGGCCACTGCACCTCCAATGGCGTATTTATCAATAGTAATCATTGCTTTGTATTTAGACATGCCAAAGAAAATCAGCCAGTACCTAACCCCTGAAAAGGTAATCCCCACTTCTTATACAAAAGATTGGATGATTCTCATGCTTGTATATAACTTTTCCAAGCATAGTAATCTCCTACGCTTCCTTTTTGAACCGTAGAGAGAAGGAGGTTTTCCCCTCATTTTCATTTTTATATATATGAAAACGGCATAAAGGAGAAAAAGATTTCATTACTTTAACTTTTTGTACTTTTGGGTTTTTCTTGTACCAAACAAACATTAATCATCAAAATTATCTATTCTAATATCCATATTAATAGTAATCCCGTAACCCATTTTTGAGATTTTTGTTTTTCCAAAAAGACATGTAAGTATGACATACAAAATAAATGAATCATAGTCTCAGGCTTTCCTTAAAATTGCAGATGTAACAAATATTGTAATCGATTTTGCCATTTTAAAAAGGAAAAGATGTTGACCATGAACAAAAACCCAGTTCTATGAATTATTCTAACTGAACCATCTTAATTTAGTGTCAATTGGTACAGATAAAGGGAGTAATAGTAATAATAGACCATTTTCGGGTCATAATGACGAATCACTTTTTTTTTGTTCCCCCCACTATCATTAGACTTGTTACAACTCTTTTGGTAGATATTGATACGTTATAAATCATCTCCGTTACCCTTTTCTTATCTTTTGAGAAGAAATCCAAATAAAAGCTTAAAAGGGTAAACCAAACACTTCTTTTTTTCATATTCTGACCAAATGATTTTCTTAACAGCTTCTGACCAACACGCCATATTCAATAAAAATTAAACGAATAGTCAACTTCTGATTGAACTTATCAAGTGAGAGAAAAATTACTACCATCCAATCTCTAAGGTCACACACATATTTACATACAAACGCATTTTTAGCCCAGTGATGATAAGATATACATTTTTCCCCCACCAATTTTTGATATCATCATTAAAACCAACATACCATTTGTGAGAACACGTTTCATAATTTCAATTACACGTTGATGGGAATCCACAAACTTACACCATGCAGAGAGACAAATCAAAAACCAGAATTGGGGTTGGGATTAATTATTATTCCGAGCAAAATCGAGGATCTTATTAGAGCCACCTTCCAAATACATTAAATATTTAATCTTAACAGTCTTTAATAGTGGCTCCACTCCGATGGACTAGAATTTAAAGAGTCCTCCGGACCCCCACGTTGTTTTTAAGAGCAATGATGTAACTTTGAAGATGCACCATCCTCACACCGCCTGAACTATAATCTTGAACCATTTGGTTCCTTGCAACACGATCCATCCCTTGCCAATAAAATTTAAATATGCCCTATTTTAAATCTTTAATATAACATAGATGGTGGGTTTAGTAAAATGTTTAATTTTAGAAAAGTTACCTTGGACAGTAGCAACGACTTTAATTAACCACCGACGTTAACCCTACCTAATACACGTCAACGTCCTTCTTAAAAAGTCCTCTTAAACCATGGTTAATAAGGTTTTTGGTCGAGTCGATAACTTTCCTGTAGTTCATATTTACTATATTAAATATTAGATTGGTGGAAGAATCAATACCTAGTGCCTTAATGTGTCGTCATCACCTTACCCAATTAACATTAACACTCATACAAAATTTTAATCCATTCGCCCCTTTATATAGCGCCAAATCCATTACCGCATTAGTCGTATCAATATTCATCACTCTTAAACCAGAGATCTTAGCAAAATTATTCAAAACTGTAAAGGCATCATAATAGAACTTTTTCAGTACCACTATCCAAAACACCGTAGCATCTGGCATCTTGTGACCGACATATTCAATATCGCCATGTTTCATTCCTTTCAATGAAAAACTTAATTATTTCTACCATCATACCAAGACTTCTGCAACATAAAGAATAAAAATATGGGGACTCAGTTCCCATCGACCTTGTCACAGCGTAACGCTACGTTCTACCTTCTACACTACAATCAAAGACTCGGATAAAAATCCATTTACTAGAACTGAGGCTTTGGCCTGATAGAAAAATCTTATCCATTTTGTTTTAAAAAAAATTGAAAAGAACCCAAAATTAAAATTAATCCAAATTAGTTATCAAAAACTATGCTAGATCGTATCAAAGGCTTTTTTCAAAATCAATTAAAGAAACAATACCCAGGAATTTTTTTATTTTTTCAGGAGAAATGGAAGTAAAAATCATACAAAGCCTAATATTTCTCAACATTGAAACGGCCATTCATAAAACCTTTCGCTGCTCGTGGATAATAGGAAAAGGTAACTGATTTTAAATTCTCTCGCTATGCAAGCAGAGCAAGTTTTAATAGGTTAACTTTTAATAAATGAGATAGAACGCCAGGTTTTTTTAAAAACTTTCTTGGTTGATCCCCTTTAGTAGTAGAGTTATAGCCAAAACTCTGTAATCTGAAATTGCCAGAACTCCATACCATAATTAATCCACGTAACAATCCAACCCAAATCATTGAAAAAAAATTATAAATTCGTCCCAAAAAGCAATCTGATCCCGGTGACTTTCCGTTTTTTTTTGTTTTTGCCATTTTTAAGACCGATTAAATAAGCAACTCGGTCATATGAGAATTTGGACCTTCAAGGTAGTCCCGCTGATCTTCAGATAAAATGGAGCATCAAAATTCAAAATATTTTAATATCAACACAAACACAGTTCTCCGTGTCACAATGAATCAGATTCTTATAGAATTCCTGCTTCCAATAAAATATCATGGGAATTTTCAAGAGCGAGTTAATCACCATCTTTGTACTACTGCTAATGGTTTTTGTTCACAAAATTTCTTTTTCCATATTTAAAAAATATTTGGAAAGGTGTTTCACCTTGTTCCATCCATCGTGTTTTTAGATCAACCATAACCCCCTCCATTTTTCCATTTTTGCTTTACGAAGATTAACTAATTCTCTGTTTTTGTGAGATCAAATCTCACTAACTGTATGATCACCTTTGTGCTCAAAAAAAACCTCATAAAGTTGTTTAATTTCACTTTCTAACTCCCGCTCAACTAATTCCCGCTCCTTTTTCTTTTTCCTTTTTTTTCTTCCAAGCGTCTATGAGGATATAGTTTTTAAATTTAAATTAAAAACCCCTGATTTCCTTAAAGTCATTTCAAAAAGAAGCTGAATGCAATTAATTGTGAAAAATATATCTTTTGGATGTAAAAATTTGATTACTAACTCTATATGGTATAACCTTCCCTATAAGTAATCTTTAAATCTTTAAAATCTTTAAACCAGTTCACAAATATTGTATAATATCCTTTAAAAGTGAATTATTGATTTCCCAATAGACCCCTTTCCCCTTTCAACTGTTTAAAAATCAAACTTATATCAATCAGGGAATGGTCCCTATCTATACCCCCTGGGCTTAATATCACAATCCCACAATTTTTGTATTTTATTCTGAAGAGGTTTAAAAAGAAATCCAAACGAGATTGTTTTAAAAAGAATTGTGTTGGTCTCCATGTGTCTTTACGAACATCGGGATTAGAATCGCCCATAGTCTGTTAACTCCATCCAGTTCCTATGTTGGCTTACCCTATTTTCTATTTCTAGCATTGGGGTTATTACTTTTACATAATTTAAAAATACAGTCAAGCTTTTCATTTGATATAATATTTCCAATCACCCACAGACAACACATGTGGGTTAGCAAAACTCATTATAACCTCATGAAGTTTATCATACAATTCCTGGGGAAAATCAGTATTAAATTAAAACCGTAAATATGTAATCACGTAACCCTAAAAACTCATTCAATTCAATATCAAGTGCAAGCATATTACCGTTATTGTCAGATTTTAGACTTCAAACCTTACACTCAAATTATTGTTAAACAATATTGCAAACTCCTCTCGAATGAACTTTGTACTAGAGTTTAAAAAACAATCAAGGCCCCACTCAGCCCTTACCAATAACTTCAATATCTTTTGTAAAATGTAACATCTTGAAGGCAATATTAATAGAATCTTTTTTTAATTTCGGAGGAGGTGAAAATTACAATCTCTACATCTCTACGTTTCTCAAAACTTGCTAAACCACGGCAGTTAAAGACAGCTATCCCTTGGATTTTAAAATAAATTTGAAATTGTGGGCGGAATCGCTTCAAAGTGAAGGGATACTCTGTAGACTTTCCTAATAAGTTACCCTTTTCCCGCTGTATAATTGGGAAATCACAGGAAGAAAACGGCAGTGTTCCAAGAACGATTCTCCATTCAATTACGTTTTTAGTAAGTGTCCGTTCGGCAGTAATGACTAAAATCTTCGATTCTGTCCTTATTAGGTGCTTCTGGTTTTAAACAAAAAATATATATATAATCATTGGCAGGTATTAGGATACCCGTACTTGTTTAATACATGCTAAAATCCTGAATTTTTGGTGATTTTTTCGATTTTCTGATTTAGCAAACACTGCTAGTGTCTTTAAAAAGAAGCAATAGAAACAGACTGCATTCTGTCAACAGACAAGCCACTATGATCCCAATCCGAACACAACTGCCGTTACGCATAGCAATATGTAAATTATCGGCCACCTGTACATTTTAAAAAAGAGAAATTGAGTAGCATGGGACATAGATTGTGTTAAAAGGGACGCTGGGTCCAAGACTGTCCACATATATACATCACATTCCTCATTTCCACATTTAACATAATATTTGAACTTATTTCAAATCCTGTAGGCGCAATGCTAACAAAACCATATCATTTTCTTTTCCACTTATTCAACAAACTTGGATTCAAATCCCATTTATGTCACCCCTGGTGTTTTTTTCCTACATATACATAACTAAATTTACAATCCATAACAATAACATTACACAGGCGACATATACATTGGATCACAAATAAAAACCTATAAAAACCTACAAAAATATCATAACAATAAAACGGGAAAAAAAGAAAAGGACCCGTCATCAGATATTTTCCTCATCACAACACCACCCCGACCTGCTTTTATTGTCTTTACCTGAAACAACCCGGAGCCCCCTCAATACATATGGCCTGCAGTTTAACATGAAAAACTAGTCTACCATAGAATAATTTTATAAAGAACCCCAAGCACTGTGCTGTGGGGCCACTTCCACCACCCTACTAATTCGACTGACCCTCACAAAATAATTCAAACGAAACCGACGCAACTAACGAAGGTTGTGGTGGCAGATTACCGAATTCATCCCAATATATTTTCGTGTTGCAAAACCGAGAAATTTTTAGGGCATCCGTATCGCGTCACATGTAGTGACCCTAACCCAAGGGTGAAAACGCTTCACAAAACCAGTCGTCCGTGCTGGCGCTGACATTTTTAAATCGTCACGGATAATTAAACAGTTTGGGTGCCTTGTATACCACAATAATTCCATTGCGTACAAACCAATCCGCAAATAATCAAGTTGTTGCGGGATGTTGGGTGCTATTTTTTTTTTTTGGTGGGGTTAAGTTAAATTTTTGTCCTACCCATGGCCCACAACGAATGAAATGACTCATCAGTCGGCTTGATTTATAAAACCGCCTCAATGTATTCATCTTTTCACCTAAGCGCGCATTGCAATTAATGAGAAAAAGAGTACATCTGAGCAACAATGATCCAGTACAACTAAATTTTCACCTGGCCACCTCTAACACAATACATTAATTTGTATCACAACCGATTAGTGTATATGCCAAGCGTCACCCCATTATGTGGGAAGAAGCGGAGCATCCATTGCCTTTCCTATTGTTGGTACTCCAGTTTTCTTCTTTGTGGTCGCAAAACATGCGAGACGGTGAAATTTTCTAAGATTACGTAACGTTTTTTGCCTCTCTATCTAAGAGAACCTCTTTTGTGCCCCAACCCCCTCATCTTAATCAAACGGCAATCGCTATACTCAAATATCTCTCTGTCAAGGAAAAACAAAAACCCCCCATTTTCCAATTTCAATACAAAACCGGCCGAAACCAACACCTGCATACCTAAGTGAATCAAATAAATATTCATTCACAAAGCTTCTGAAACCAAGAACATAGTTTCTCAATGCCAAATCCCCTTACACATGGGTAATAGCCAGATATCCGTCGATGGGCATGTTTCCTTCTAGCTGTTGTTTTTGTAGTCTCCATCGGGGGGCTAGGGGAAAACCAGTGTAAATTCATAATTAATTATGAAAATCATATAAACGGTCTGTTCCCGTAAATAAAACTGGCACAATTTTCTTGAAAAAAATAAATGGTCCTTCAATTTTTCATTTCCCCCCAATATCAGTGACTATTGGAATACCCCTAGACCTCAGCAAACATGGAGTTTAAATTATATTCATAATCACCGGCCCCCGTATGTCGGTGTAGAAAAATACGTTTCAAATCCCTTTTATCTGGAGTGGCAGGCCTTGTTATATGTCGCGTAGCTGAAGAGATTTCAGAGCTGTTACGCTCTCCAATTAGACTGAATATATTTTCAGGACAAAATAAATTTAACCTCCATTTTTCACACTAACAAATATTGAGCTTCGATAGATTCGTGTTTTCATAACTTGGTAACTTTGGGGCCACATTTTTCATCATTTTATTAGAAACGGACGAAAACATGGAACAAACTCAGAGAGAATGTTCTGGGCAGCTTGAAACCTAACAACTTTGGTGCAGAACCAAAAATCGTACTTATTGGCTTAACTAACTTCATGTTTCTATTCCAATTTACGCGTTTTCAGAGAAATTTAAGTGTCAACGACCTATAATGATAATGTAACTGGTTAGTTATTGTGAGAGAGACGGGTAAATTTGTCACTCAAACCCCGCAATCGTGGAGGTGGTAATACTGGCTATAACATGCCCTACATAATACCCGGCCCATGGGTAAAATATCTTTAGCCTCATGGTTTAGCTGAAGTCTATACATATCCAATCATCCATAATCCATTGGTCTCGCTAATTGGGAAAAGAAATGAGGTGAAATTTTATATAATTTTTAAGAAAATTGCCTTTTATGTGCGGGGAAACAGACAGTATGTATGTAATAATTTATTATGAATTTAAACATAAACCTTGGTTTTTCGCTTACCCCCCAGATGGGGGAACTACAGACTTGTTATACAGGTTTGGTTATTTGGTGGTCCACGTCCCTTTTCTAAATAAACCGATACCGCGATAAAGCATTAACATTCGGTAACAACAAACCTAATTTGCACATTCCGTTTAGGGTCACTGTAATACGAACTCTCCTCGCTGCACCTCAGAGATTGCAAAAATAATGGACTTTTTTTAACGAAAAGCATACATTATCCATCAGACATAGAAATTGTGTCATGTCTTTATAAATCGGTGAGCATGAATAGCCAACTTTCAAAGATATTGAGCTCAAACTTACTAAATACCATTTGAATAAATTTAAGTGAAGAATAGGTGGTAATATAAACTAAACCTTCGAGCATTGTCGTGCATTTTCAGAGTTTCCAAGCAACAGTTGTCAATTTACTATTATAACTGTTCAATGTGTCGTTGATTAGTAGCATTTCCTTATCTGGCATATAAAAATTGGCACGTACTTCAAAAACGGGCATAAACTCCAATAGGAAACGAAAATTCCATCATAGCACGAACCTGTATCCGCCTCCATGACCTCAACACAATTACCACCATACATGCATTGGTTTAAACAAAAAAAAAAAAACTTTTAAAAATTAAAAATTGAATCGCGCTCTGCTCTATATGACCCCAAGCTATAGAAGCAACAAAATGCATTACGTGGCAATGCTATCGCGCTAGCCTTTAGCGAAGTTAGCGGCCATAATACAACCATTAGGCGAACTTCATGAGTAAATGGAGAGAGCATCGCAAATCATGCAATCAATCATACGTATTAAACCGTGCCAAATAGAACTTTGGTGGTGCCATGTTTTGTTTTTTTTTTTTGTTTTTTATTTTTACTAAGAAGCTCTGCAAATATCATCATAGGTTACAACGTAAAAAAACCTTCAGCGAATTTAAGTTCAATTAGAACTAAAACGGGCATTGACATTGAACTCCTGCCCTGGATGAAATTTAATTTCAACATTTCCCCCCAGATCATTTAAAAATTATAACATACCAATCTTAATTTAATTTACGGAATTTTTTAACATTGAGATGGACTCGGACCGTAGTGTTAATTTGAATCTTCCACTGCGGGTCTTCCAAGTTGGTACTCTTTTTTATTTTATATCAGTGTAATTTTAAAATATAATCACTTTCTGTTTGGACTTTGACCATGGAGGCGGGGCTATTTTAATAAACGATAATACACTTACAAACACAAACCGGACTAATGCTATTGTATTATGGACGGTATAGGGTTGTTGTAACAGTTTGATTCCCCGTGGAGTACTTTGTAATGATGTTGGTGCCGATCCATACAATTGTTCCCCGTCCCTCGAGATTTTCTCAAAGGAATTCGGTTTCCCTGTACATCTAAAATCGGATTTATTACCGCAACTGATTGGTATTGCAACCATGGACTACTCACACCTAGGTAATAATAAGGCCAAATTGGTTGTTACAATTTTGGTCACTTTTTTGTGGCCACCCTCTTAAAGCAAACATCTGGTTCCCATATATGTACCCCTCTTTATTTATTATGTTTCTAATGTTCTCGTGCAATGAATTTTTTGTTTCCCCTCTAGTGCTTATGCACCAACAACTAAAATATGTTTTCGTGTAAATACCCTAAATAAGTCATATTCAACATGCTCTTTCATTTATTTTTTTTTGTTATAACGATACCCTACAAACAACCTAAATATTTGTTTTTCATACCTATACCCAATTCCCATGTGCCGAGCCATCCCGCTTTGTTCATGTAACTCATTCTATGGCGTCTATTTTGTTTTCCTATTTTGTTTTGACCCTATTCTTAAATTCCCTATACCAGTTTCAAACACCAATGCATATTGGTGTTTTTTTTTTTTCACATTTTTTTTCCACATGTTTATTCAAATTGTTATATTGGGTTCAACTCCAATTATTATTAATCACAAGTTATTTGTTAATTCCTATTAAACCCTAATTTATGTAATGACCCTTTTTTTTTCCAAACTGCCGTACTTTTTTATAACTTATATAAATAATCCTTAGCAATTTGTATTTTTCCTTTTTCTTAGTCCCCTTGTTGTTGTTTGTTCTAAACTCTGTGGCTAGTCCTTGTTGCGTGTTGCTTTCGTTTTGGTCTGCCTTGTCACACGTTTTGCCCCCAACAGTATTGTTCTCACTGTTATCTAACCCCGGTTTTCTCCATCTTGATTCTCTTCTTTCTTTTTAAAAAATTCTTCATCAACCTTCATCCGTCCCCATTTCTCAGTTCTCTTTCTCCTCTCCGCTCACGCTCTCTCTCACCCGTCCCTCCCCCCCTCTCCCCTCTCTCTCTCTCATACTCAATTCTCCTCTCCCTTCTTCTTCTCCCTCATTCTCTCCCCTCGCTCTCTCCGTCAATACAACTCCTCCTCGCCATTATTTTTCTTTGATTTTATCCTTTCTGTATGCCGTGCCCTGCAATACACGAACTGCCACTTAACCACCAGCTTCACGATGAAGACTTTCGCGCATCACTAATTGAATTTTTCACCAACACTAATTGAACATCATCAAACTTAACTCCCTTTGTATCAGTGATTTGAAAAATATTTGAAATTTGCAGGAATAGCTTCAAAGTGAAGGATAAGTCTGTAGAATTCTCATAAGTTACCTTTTCCAACTGAAGAATTGACAGAAAAGGAAGAAAACGGCAGTGTTCCAAGATACGATTCCCCATTCAATTACGTGTTGTAGTAAGTGTCCGAACGGACAGTAATGGCTAAAATTTCCGATTCTGTCCTTATTAGGTTGCTTCTGGTCTTATCATTTGCAGGGTATGTTAGGATACCTGTACTTGTTACATACATGCAAAAATCTGATTTTTGATGATTTTTCGATTTTCTGATTTAGCAAATCACTGATAGTGTCTTTAACTCCCTTTGTATCAACCCATTACTTACAGACCCAATATCATCTCAAACATGTGACCACCCATCTTTCAGCACTCCCACAAACGATCCTGGTTCTGACTCCCGCTATCACACAGATGACAGCTTCAACACACTAATAAATCCATCAAGCAACGACTCATCCTCCATATTCCATTTCAACTGTCGCAGTATCATAAAATCACATGAAGAAATCACTAACTATCTTGATCACCTCAACCACTCTTTTTCTGTCTTAGCATTTTCAGAAACATGGCTTACTGACACCAAGTCACCACCTCACTTCAATGGCTACACGTACATTCCAGGACCACTCACTGGCAGATAGGGGAGCTTGTCTTTACATATGTTAATGAAAAGCCCACATACCACAAACTACCACAAAATATTGTAGACCCTGTAACTATCATAATACCACAACTTACCACAATATTACAATGTGTGGTATTTTGTGGTCTAGAGCCTTGTTAGGGATAATTATAGTGCAAGGGTGCATAAAATGAATTTAAAATACATTAGAAACAATACAATTTCAAATACATTAGAAACAATATAATTTTAAATACATTAGAAACAATATAATTTCAAATACATTAGAAACAATACAATTTCAAATACATCAGAAACTGTAATTTGGTAAACATGCATGGTACGAAAATCTCATGTAGATAAACGAAATACAGATGTGATGTAAATGTAATACACTATAAGCAGAAAGATGGGATTCTGATAATAACCTTTGTACATATGATGCGATTATAAACAATATAATAAAATTACACCTCTCAGACAAAATCATCGACATAACACCAGGACCAGAATTTGATTCACTTTTCATCGATCTCAACATTAACACCACAATAGCCAAACACTAACCGGCGAGTTATTACAGACTGCATGAACACAATCCAAATTTTAACAAAAGCTTCGAGCAGCTTCTCACTGAATAAAACTACAACCGTGATGTTATATGGGGGGGGGGGGGGGGGGGGGGGGGCGGGGGGGGGGGGGGGGGGGGGGGGGGGGGGTGGGATTGTCGGGTGACTTTAATATCACTCTTCTCAATATTCCCCTCACCCACACCATTTAAAGACTTTATTGACACATTACTTGCAAACTCTTATATGCCCACAGACCTACAAGAATCCGTATAACACCGCCACGCTCATAGATAACACTATCACCAATTCCACTGATACAGACTCCACACCAGGATATTTGTCACTGACACTAGAAGAAAAAAAAAAAAAAAGAAATGTTTTTTAAAAAAAAAAAAAAAAAGATCACTTCCAATATCCTCATTACATCTCTTAAGCATAAGCAAGCCACAAAAACAAATTCTAAACGTGACACAGAGATCCAAACCTTCGCACATTTAACCGTAGACCCAACACCGAGTCATGGACATTACTCACATAAAATTACCCTAACATAGCGTACAGCAACTTCATTACAACTTATACCAAACATTACACGAACTCATTCCCCCTACAAAGAAGACCTTAAAAATCGTAACCAATAAGCAGCCTTGGATGACAACAGCAATCAAACACAAGCATGGCCTCTACAAACATACCTGAAGAAAAACACACCATCAACCAAACAATACCGACAATCAAAAACAAATATAACTCACATCATCTATTGCCAAGAAACAACACAACACAGAACAACTTTCAGAACTCACAAAATGATCTTACAAAAACTTGGACATTCCTCAACAACATTCTAGGCAGGAAGTAGCCACTAAACAAATCCCTGACCTTTTCACTCACAATAATAAGCAGATAACTGACCCACTTGACTAGCGAACGCATTCAACTTCACTAACCTGGGCAAAAATTTGGCTAACAAATTCCACCTTCCAATAATCATTTATAAAGACCTTCCAAAAAACACATTCAGGCGTCAATTTTTTGATCCAGTGTACTGTAGCTAAATGCACAAACTTCGCCACCTGTTTAAACCTGGTACAAGTGCTGGTACCGACAGATAAATCCTCAGGGAGTGCTAACATCATATGATACATCATTTTGCTCTGATGCCCATATTTAACCAATCCGTCTCACCGAACTTTCCCAGATCACCTCAAATCCGCCAAAGTCATCCTATTTACAAAAACAAAGATGCACATAACAATGCAAATTACAGGCCCCTTTCTGTTCTTCCATCTTTTCAAAACTACTGAAAAATTCATGTACACACGTCTGTACCGACCGTTCTTCAATAAGCACACATTCCTTGTTGATGAACATACGGTTTTAGGCCCACACGATCAACTTACATGGCACTCATTGAACTAACATCCAACCTTAACCTTGCACTAAAGACAAACTCCACACTATGGGGGTATTCCCCTGGGATCTCTCCAAGGCTTCGACACCATTTACCACAACATTCTTCTTCACATGTTTATCATACGGTGCCCGTGGAGTAGCCTTGGAGTGGTTAGAGTTTTTTCTTTTTTGTTTTGTTTTTTTTTTTTTTTTTTAGCCTTCCTACGCTCACAATCTGTCTACGTACAACGCCATCGCATCATCAATCCAACCTATCACAGGGGTTGTGTCGTCCCGTGCAAGGCGTTCAATCCTTGTTGGGACCCTACTTTTCATCATTTACATGAATGACCTCACCAACATCTCTAACACACTAAAACTAATCTATTTGCAGATGACCAATATTTTCTCCTCATCTCTAACATTAATTCACTTTTCACAACATGAATCATGACTCGCAAAAATCACTGATTGGTTTCGGCCTAACAACTTTCTCTCAATTTTCAAAAAACTACGTACATGCTTTTCTCTACCACAACCCCAATCCCAATCAAACATTAACCGTTAGATAACCATACCATCTCCCAGATACACTCACCAAATTTCTTGGCATTACAATCGACGACAAACTAACATGGAATGACACATCAACTCGTCACTACCAAAGCGTCTCACGCAATTGGTATAATCTACAGGGTTAAACACCACCTTCCAGACTACCACCTTAAAGTCACTTTACAACACACTAGTTTCCCCATACCTTACACTGCATCATTTGGGCCTCCAACTATAATTCACGGCTCACCAAACATCACACAGAAATGAGCCATTCGCACTATCACACTCACCCCCAAGAGTCACACTTTGCCCATTATTTCCACTCACTGAAAACACTTAACTTAAGCACCTCACCAACTTCAAACAGCACTCTTCATGTTTGACTATCATAACAATCATTTACCTCCGACTCAGCAATACTTTACCACAAACAGACATCCACAGTTTATACCACCAGACAAGCCGACAAACTCTATCTTCCCCTCCCAAAATCTACCTCTGACAAAAAAAAACAAAGCACTTATTCCTATCACGGCGCAAACTTTGGAATGATCTCCCAGAATCTATCACTACAATTACAACAAAATACTTTTAAAAGCTCCCTGAAAAAACATTTCATCAACCATATATTCTTATAATTTACTCCCCAAGTCCTACTTCTCCCCTCACTTCATTCTTCATCTCATTTCTCATCTCTACTCCTTACTTTTTACTTCACCTCTACCTCCCCACCTCTGCTTCCTCATTTGCAATAGTATCACATACCTCACAAGATATGTGCAGAAGTTGCTTTCTTGTCCAATTCCCGTATCATGTAATTTCCGTTAAGTGTTTGTTTAGTTAGATATATTGTTTGTTTTCTGTTATGTATATTGACCTATGTAATATTTTATATCATCCCTACTTGAGTCATTTTTGTAATAGTGTCAATTATTGTAATTTTAGTATCTTTTTACTTTATGGATTACAGGGCCAGCGATAATTATAAGCCCAATTTGGTTGTCCATTACTGGTCCTAGCAAATCATATCCCGCACCTGTTCATCTTATTACAGTTTTTCATTGATACTTCTTGTCTTATGTATTGTCATATAAATTACGTATTATACATTTGTCAGTTAAGATACGTTTTGGCTGAATAACGTGAAACTTGAAACACCTTTGGAGCCTGTCGGTAGAATATGTCGCGTGTTTATCAAAATTTAGATTAGATTAGGCACAAATGCATACTTAGGATAAACGTTTTTCACTCACTGGCGCCATGAATAGACCTCATCGCAAAAGTTCCAGAGCTTGAAATAGAGATGCTGTTTTCGGTGTTCGCATGCGGTTGTGACCAGAGTTCGTTATCGTTGCCTGTTAGGATGGAGATACCAAGTCTTTAATGTATTATCTCTTCACGGACAGGTCCATCATACCTCCTGATGGTTTAAATTTGGTATGTTTGTTGGAGAGTAAGTTTTGATGTACAAGACGAAGGCTACAGTCGTCTTATATGTTAGACGGTTTGCTATTCCTCGTACCAGCGTAGATTTAGATCATTAACGTAATTGGTCCTAGGCGGGGAACACGCCTTCCCGTTATTTGGATGTAAATTGCGGCCATATTGGAATAAAATGGCTGCAAAAGATATTAAAGTAAACTATATTTGCATTCCTTTGACTCTGAGAGAAAATTGATTCACATGATTTATGAAGCGTATAACAAGTACCAGTTGTAGTTTTTCATGTTTTATATGGATACTGCCTGGCTAGACACCTCAAGACCATATCACTCACTATTACCCTTGACCGAACTACCACCTGGTAGCAATCTTCCACGCAAGGAAACGGGTCACCTAAACCGGATTCGCCCAGGAGTCGGTCGCTTCAAAACAATATGCACCGATGGGACTGCGGCCATCGCAAGCCTGCTATGTGGTTCTCCATCACAGACTGTGAATTACATTCTCAATGAGTGGCCCACATTTCGTTCACCCTAAAAGTCATAACCTGTGATCTGCTCCACGTTCCAACATATTTGCCTCATATGCAAAAGAGGAAGTTGCACCACCAGGTGTATGCATTGTTTTCCCGCCATATGGCGAAGGGCAAAAAAACACTTGGTTCAATCGGCGACTCAGACCGCTATCCATGTGCAGAGTTCAGTGCGGCAGTCCATACGTAGCCTACGTGCGTTTCGAGGCAACGTGGTATCTTAGTTTTTGAGGGCACGGCATGAAGTTAATGGATAACCCCATATGGTGCATCGTGTTCAAAGCTGCGTGCAATTGCTGCGTTTTGCTGTATAACATGCTCATCGTGGCTATTATTTAACGTTCGTGGTTCGAGATCTGGTAATACGTCCAGAAGAAGCGTACTGTACGATCGTACCAGTACGTACAATCCGTCACATAATTTCCACAATTCAATGCAATTTTAAAGAAATACATTAGGTCTTTAATCATTTAACCCCGGACAGTTTTATTTTTTCAATTATGAGCTGCATCTTCACCTTATCTTTAAGGCTTATCAAAAACTTTGACGGCATGTTGATATTTTTTTTTCAAAGATAAGATTCGATTAATTAAAAGAAATAGATATGACGTCATCATTGACTTTTTCAATCATAAATTTCACATATAATCATAATTTTGACACAATTTGGTTTATAATTGTTTTGGATTAGTTCTGAAATTTGTATCCTTTCTCGTCTAACACGAGAATCCCGAATGATTTTGTAAAATTCTTTGGTACTTTCTTATAATTTGGTGACGTACAAGTACTTACTAGTACGTGTAACGTACACGTACGCCTAATCGTCTGCCCTGGTAAGGCCTTTCCACGAACTCAAGATCTTCGCCGCCCCTTCAATCCCTTCAACACAAACGTCAGCAGACGCAGTGATTCCGATACATGATATGTGATGATTCTCCTCACTCATCCTCCCTCACTCATCCTCCAATTAGATACTCGCATCAACTGTCCTTCTGATTTATAAGTGCCTGACTGACTGCGTCGAAGCTCTTCGCGATCCTCGATGGTGTTGGCTTACAGCAATATTTCAATAATCTTAAATACTTCCGATTCTTCAATAACTGTAAAATTTCTGGTGACATGTGACCATTTTGGTCATATGCTCCCCACCGGTTTTACTGTTAATCGTTTCCCATTCATCCCCTGTAGTCTAGTAGCTACGTATACAGTAATTCACATATTGAGATAAAAAGTTGAGCTTAAAGTGACAGACGTTTTTTGAGGATACAATTTCTCTCAAATTGGCACTTGATCGGTGTAGCCCCACCTACCGAAAACGTTTTCGAAGGTTTTTGCGACCAAACAAGAACACGAGAAAACCGCAAACTGTTTTGAACTGGCTTCTTGTCCTAATCGCCCTATAGCATGTATACCCCCCTGCGGGTTCGGGGTATAAATGGGCCCGATGTGTTCCCCTGCATGTCGTAATAGGCGACTAAATAGGGCCCCTGCGGGTTCGGGGTTTAAGAATGGGTCCGATGTGTTTCCCTGCATGTCGCAAGAGGGCGACTAAATGGGACATCTCGTCAATTAGACCCGACTGCTAGCTCCAACAAGATATTGGTTGAACTTAGTATATGCTGTGAAACTGTTGTAGATCAATCTGAGATCGTGTTTTTTAATTTTAGCGTAATTAAGTATGTTTTTTTTAATTGTCATCGCACTTTTTTTCAATTTCTGTACTTATGATAGCTTAAACAAAACCATAGTTTTTTTATCAATCATGGAGGTTTAAGCTTGATTCCCCTTAACGAGAAATTTTAGTAAATGGGGAGTATTTTTATGTATCCTGTGGTCTAAATTCCCTGCGAATTCGGGTTAATGAATATTCCGATGTATTCCCTGCATTTCAGTAAAAGGCGACTAAAAAATGGAACAACTTTTTTGCGTGAGTTGCGACTCGTGTCGGAGGGGGAGGAAGAGGATCCGGCAATTGGTTGAAGCTGTTCTGCTGTGCATTGTGAACAACACCTTTACTTCTCCTAGTCAGAGTTTTTTTATACCTGTTCAACCCCCGGCGTGGTGGCGTCGCTCTAAAGACCATGGACCGGATGATTAATGCTCTTCTTAGTTGGTTCTTGGAAGTAATGGACTGATTCTAAGTGTCACAGAATGGTTTCCGGCAGGGCCGTAGTACTATTGACCAACTTTGTTCGTCTTGAATCTTTTATTCGTGATGGTTTTGTTTATAGACATCAGTTGTGTCGGTATTCTCTGATCTAGAGAAGGCCTTTGATACTACTTGGAAATATTGTATTTTGAAGGATTTGCCTATTTAGGACTAAGAGGTAAATGCCTTTGTTGATTAGAATTTTTTGACAGATCGTGTTTTTAGGGTTCGTGTGGGAACAGTACCTTCTGTTCAAAATTTCATAATCAAGAGATGGGTGTTCCACAGGGGTAGTATTCTCCTGTTGACTCTATTTCTTTTGAAATGTAAATAGTAATTGCCAAGTGGTCATGCAGGAATGGAGAGGTCATTAGTTTTTGATGATTTCCTCTATTTATCCTAGTCTTCATCAAATATGGCTTCTACTACATACAAGACAAAATTGTCTGAAGAAGATTCAACAGTGGGCTGTTGAAAATGGTTTCCGTTTTCTCTAAAACGAAACACGGTTTGTATGCATTTTTATTGCACCAAAGACGTCCCTCACCTTGACCCCTGAATTAAAATTGAATGGTTCTCCAATTCCTGTTTGTTTCAGAGACTAAATTCTTAGGCTTAATATTTGACAGTGAATTGAACTTCAAAGCTCATATTGACTACTTGCGGAAGAGATGTCAAAAGCTCTGAATCGTTTAAAAGTAGTTTCAAAGATGGGCTGGATTGCAGATCGCTCAGTTTTGCTCGCCTTTATAGATCACTTGTAAGATCAAAATTGATTATGGTTGCATTGTTTATAGTTCTGCTCGTCATATTTGAAAAAGCTAGAACCTATTCAGAATCAAAGTCTTCGACTATGCTTGGGTTCTTTTCGTACCTCTCTCCAAGCAAACTATGAAGCTAATGAACCTCCATTACATCTATGGGAAACAGTTAGCTCTCAATATTCTGCTAAAACTATAAAAATAATTCTGATATCCCAACACATGAGGCAACTTTTTCTCCTAAATTTACCAACTTCTATACTAGTAAAACACTATGCTATTCCATCTTTTGGAATCCGTATAAAAGATGGTGTTTTTTCACAGTGTGTCCAAAGGCTGATAACATTGGCTTTATTTGATTTTCCTATTAGTCCTCATTGGACAAGGTTGAACTTGATATTGACCTAACTTTATGTCAATATAATAAGGGTCTAACTGATATCGGTGTTTTTTCAAGCTAAATTTTATGATCTTAGCATAAATATCATCACCATCGAGCTATTTATACAGATGGGTCTAAGGTTTTGAAAGGCTGCTGCAGCTGTTTTAAGTCGGCGTGATCATTGTCAGATTAGGTTACCTGCATAATCTTCTATTTTCCACTGTACTGAATTGAAGGCATTGAAGTTGGGGGCCTTAGAATTAGCTGAATTTCAAATGAAGCATTTTCATTATACTTACTGATTCACTATCTAGTCTTATGGCTTTGAAAGGCAGCGAATGTCGTCATCCCTATAATGCTGAGTTGTTGGAAGTAATTCTTCAATTTGTCTCAATTGAATAATTCCGTTGTTTTAGCTTGGAGTCCGAGTCACATTGGTATTCAAGGCAATGAAAAGGTTGATGATATTTGGCGCAAGAAGCCCTTTAATATGAATATAACAAAAACTGAGATCCCCTTTACATATTTTAAGGCTTCCTTAATAGCATATCAAATAGGTGGGTCAATGCATTTCCTAATAATAAAATGCATGCTTTTCAACCAAACTGTTGGGAGCTGTTGGTAGTCAGGTTTGATGGGACGAAGGGACAGAAAGATTTTATTAGCGCGATGTAAAATTTGTCATAACTTATGACCCATAGTTATTTTCTTAGAGGTGAGCAGTCCCTCGGTGTAAATTCCGTTGTGATTGTGCAATACTAAAATTCTGTGACCATGTATTACTTGAGTGCGTGGATTCGGCGCTTATTCGTAGAACATATTACAGTGTCCCAGATTTTAAAAACATTATTCAAGATATTAGGCCTCTAGGTGATTATTTCCTGAAGGAGGCTGATTATTTAATATTTTTAACTTTTTAAAAATGTTATGAATTGGAATTTATCCGTGGTGTAATGTTAATAAAGGTTTAAATGTTTTTAAATAAATTACTGACACGATATAACACAATTGTGTTGAGTTTTCGTTACACTTTAATACTCACAAATCACTCACTCAAATGCTGTGGGATTCAATTCCTAATAAAAATGCGTGCTTTTCAACCACTTTGGAGCTGCTGGAGCTTCAGGTTTGATTGGACGAAGGGCGAGATTGTATTATCGCGATGTACAATTGGTGCACTATGACCTATAGTTATTTTGCTTAGAGGTAGCCAGTCCCTCGGTGTTCCTTGTGATTGTGTCTCCTTCTCTAAACATGTAGTCTTGAGTGCGTTGATTATGCTCTTATACGTAGAAATTTATGCGTCCCAGATTTGAAAACAATTATTTCAAGATATTAGGCCTCTACAGGTGATAAATTTCCTGAAGAGGCTGATTTGTTTAATATTGTTACCTATTTAAATGTTGTAACTGAAATTTATTGTTTTTGTAAAGTTTTTATGTGTTTTAAATAATCTTAATGACACGATATAACACAATTGTGTGAGTTGTCGTTAAATTTTAATCTCCCTCACTCACTCACCCTATAGCATGTATAAAAACATGCTATTGAATTTCCCTTCTGACAACAGAAATTTTATACCAGCTATTCCATAAAGATTTAATTCGGATTATTTACTTCAGGTGGATCTCATACATTGGTACGCGATTCCAAATAGCAAAAACCCTGGTAACGCTAATCTCTTGAAATGTCTTTTTAATACTTTCAGTTGGGGATAGTAGAAATTCCTTGAACAAATCATCTACAATAGAATTTTAACTTGATTTCCTCTCCACACTACCGAGTCCAAACCATTTCGCTCCGCCCACCTGGTCACCTTACTTGGCAGTCGCGAATTTTATTGTAAAGTCCACTGAAGACTCACAATAAACCCCATGTAGCTGGTATATTTTTAGACCCGATTAAAACCTTAGATACCAGAATAGTATCTCCCGTGAGAACTTTAACGAATATGGTATCCGCGGTTTAGCTAATACCTGGATTCAGAAATTAGGACCAGGAACGGTCGGACGAGTTATGTATATCGGTGAATCATCGTTCCTATACCCTGTGGGTTACCGCAGGGAGCCATTCAAGGTCCACTATTCCTTTTATATTGTAAATGATCTCCTTTACCGTAAAACCTCTTATTCATTATTTTTACCGATGCCAAATACTCCCCTTCAAACGGTCATTGGGTCTTGAATCTCCAATTAACGTCTGGACTTAGCAACAAATATAATTGGTTTAAATTCAGTATTAAAAAAAACATGTCATGATTTTCAGAACACAAATACGTAAACTAAACACATATCGTCGGTGTAGTACAAGTGACGGATGTGAATTCTACAATTTTTAAAAATTTTTAACAAATTGTAACTAAATATCATGTTTTAAATATGCCAGTGTTGAAGCTTTCCAGTATAATATGTCGGATAACAGACTTTCATGTATTACATAGTGACGCATGTTGAACCCTCTCTTTCATCTAATGCCTACCTTATTTCCTACCAGGGATTTTTAAAACTTTGTTAGTAGATATTCTCATCTTAAATTATACTGACACAAGCCAAATATGCAATTTATAAATATGTCTATTACTATATTATATTACAGTTCAAGCGGTGAATCTCGACACTTCACTCAACGTCCGTCATTATGTCAAAACCAAGATCTAGATGACGCACGTTGGTTTGAGGAATGTTCGGAAAACACCGATTGTTTATCCATAATGACGGAGGCTGAATAAAGCTTCAGATTGACTAGTTAACATCTATGTCACTCTTTTGTTGTTGCGTATCCAATTCCTGCGAAATCGTTATGGCCCAGAGTATTAAACTCTAACCGATACAGGCCCCTTGCGGTTTCGGGTTAAGATGGCCCGAGTGTTCCTCTTCATGTCGTAAAAGCGACTACATGGGGGCCCCTGCGTTTCGGGGTAATATTGGCCCGATGTGTTCCTCTCCATGTCGTGAGAGGCGACTAAAAGGGGCAACTCGCCTGTTAGTTGAACAGACGGGTTGTTTTAAATTTAGGAACGTGTAGTAATTGTTTAAGGTATCTCTACTGTGTAATTTGCATTATTAAAATGTCATCTGTATTACTCGTATAATAGTTTAATTATATAACATCGACTTTATTGAAAAGCGAGCAGTCAATAAGCAGGCAAAATCAATAAAGAAGTTCAATAATCCCAGGACAGTACCTGAGCCATCCGAGCTGACTCGGGTACCATGCAGGGCGAAACAGACTACAAAATGGAGAGAAAAAAATTACGTATTAAAACATATAAATAACATTTAATATACAAGTGGGTAAACAACTCAGTATGAATTACAGCTTGAGTTGGAATTCTTCACTAGAACCCCATGCGTTCTTGAGCGTGCATTCCCAAAACTGTGTAAACTGATAAATGGAAAGTCTGCTAAGGTCCCTTTTACTAGACTTAGGTGGCTTGGATTTAGCAAAGCAAAGACGGTAAACAAGCTTTTGGTCGTTTCGTGGTGTTATCAACCCACGTGATCCAATTTCTATACATGAGATTGCCAGGTAAACCCCATTATCAGAGATATCAGAGACGAGAGTGGTTTTTTGTTAATTTTGCGTTCATGATCCTTTTTGATGTTCTGCTCAAAAGCACTGTCAACTCAACCAAGAGAACAGATTTGTTGTCCATGTCAACCATGCCAATGTCGGGGCGGAACTTGGACACAACAATGTTAACAGGAAGAGTGCCACCTGTGGTGTGTGAAGCCTGGCAAAATCAGAAAATCGAATTTTAGTGGAGTCAGTGTCCAATGGCATTTTAAGGTATTTTATCAATGACCAAAATGCAATCATGGCGCCAGTTAATCTGCCTTGGTTGAGCGAACCGGGCACGGAATTCAGCACATTTATTAGGTTTCTTTTGTTGCCACCAGTTTGCAACTTGGTTTGTTTGATCTTTTACCCCATGTCGTAAGATTACAGAAGGTTTGCCATGAAATCAATCGAGGCGCGAACGGCGAAGTTTAGGACCCCCCCCCCGAAGATCGTAAATAAGTTGACTTCCAAGTAGGTCCCGCACTTTCCGCTCGATTAATTTCAATAGGTTGCCTATTGGCACGAGCGGTTTGATGTAATTGCGCCAGAAAGATACGCGATCGCTAGAAATGCGCTCCTTTACCATTTCTTTGACTTTTGGCTCAACTAATCTTGAGAATTGTCAGCATTAGAAAACACTTTCATATTTTTCATGCCAACGAGACAGCCGTATTTGTTTTTTTTTTCGCTTCCGGACTTTGATTCCCTGTCAATCTTAACTTTTAAGCATGGGCCCCACGGCCCGTCGGCCCCTTACCATACCTCTGGCGTAAGCCAATGTATGGGATTCCAATAGATTTCGAAATATACGAGACAGTAAAAACAGTCATGACTGGTGACAACGGGGGGTAGGGCCTTTGATGGATCCCATAAAAGTTTTATGACATTAGTGTGACGTGTTCCAGGCTGTCCAGTTGTTGTCAGTCGTCTGAACATTACATATACCTCATAGATGGTTTACCTACTGATTACAGATTTTAAGTTTGAATTCATCACGGACCTACCTGTGTTTATGTTTTTAATTATACATGCAAGCTTTGATAGACAATCTTGTTGATGCCCTTTGATTTCCCCTTGTACGTGATATTACTGCCGAGAACTTGGATTTACATTTTGACCGGTTTGAGGGTAAGATTCATCGACCTGGTGATATCATGGATTTCATTCATGATTTTTTGGGGGCCGTCTTTTGTCAGAATGTTATGAGACATAAGTCCATCGGAACGGTAGGGTAATAATATCTAGAGCCTTTTTCAGGTCGTATCATATGCTTCTTCTTGAGCCTTCAGATATTGTACGATAGGATTGAAAACGCCAGAAGAACTGGATATAGGTCGCCCTGAAAAACTCCCCGTCTGAATGGAAAGGGGGCGGACACCCACTGGGACCTTTAACTTTTACCTCAATCTAGAATACATATTTTTCTACATATTTACATATTGAAGTCAGGTATTGCATTTCTTTTCAGAGTGTTGATTTATCAGATATGTTCAACGGACCGAAAGCGTCCGCCAATCGAAAAAGTGACATGTATATTCTTTCTTTATTTCATTGCATTAGCAAGGAGTTCATTCTGTACGAAAGTGGGTGGTCAATGCATCCGTTTATTCCTTTTAAGAATGCTTTTTGGGTACTAGAGAGTCATCAATTTATTCTAAGCATATATGACGAGATCCTTTCAGACAATTTGATTTGAAGGCTTTTCCGACGCAGGATGTGAGGGAAATCACATATGCGAAATTTTGAGGTCAACGTATCACCCAACCTTATTTGTATAATAGCGTTCCTGAATCTGTTTGACCAGCTTTCTGGAGGGTTCTCCGTAAACGCATCAGTTTTCGTAAGATACAGCTGTCCCAAAAAAATGTTAACACTCGAACAAAAAAAAAAGGAATTTTGATAACAGAAAAGTAAGGTGCATGGGTCTTTGTTTGTTATCTTTTTCAAGCCAATAAAATAAGCTTTAATTTGCCATTATTTCATTCCAATCCATACTTTAGAACAAATGATATGGTTCACATCATTATAAGAAACACAACATCACTTTTCCGATTGTCTTGCCTTTAAGCGCTTGAAATGCATGACGCAACATGGATACCTTGACTTCATAGCACATCTCTCTCTTGCCAGCTTAAAAGGAAAACAAATAGAATCTTGCTGTGTTTGTTTAGTTAAAGGAAATACTTCCATTTTCGATCACTCTGTTTTTTACCAAGCTCCTCATCGTTTGCATCTAACCACAAATGGCTCATTTTAACAGGAGAAGTGTTGGCTTGAGTTATTGCCATTCTGGTTCGTTATGGGTCTGCTTGGCCTGCTGTTGGTGCCTTTACCTTCAAATTCTGCTGCTTCCATAATCCATGTAGGCCTATTATCAGAAGGTTTCTTCTTCTTTTGTTGTTCGTGTTTTTGTTGTTTATTCTGCCTACAGAATCATGATTTTCCTTTAGAATCAGCAGAAGTGTCTGGTCTATTGGTTTGGTGTAATTTATTTGATTTTTTTGTAATATTCCTGTGTTATTTTGAGCGATATGGAATCTGCTATTGTATGAACTGAGATTTTTTTTGAAAAATACAAGGTATTTGCTATCATTAAAACAATGTTCACACTTTATTTGACATATTGAAGTTCAAAAGGGTGTCCTATATCTTCAGTAGGTGTCAATAGCCAATCAATACTAATTTTGAGTATGTTAATAACCATGTTTCAGGCAATCTTACAAAATGAAACCAATGCAAATCGGACCAACCCGAGTTTGCCCTCGTGTTCTTTTTGACGAAGCATTCTTTAAGTTTTTACATATGCATGAAATGAAATAACATCAAAGAAAACCTATTTATATTTGGCTTTAAGCATATCAAACAATACCCCCATGAAATACTTTAGTTTTGTAGAAAATGGCTGTGGCCCGCTTGTTAACATTTTTTTGGACAGCCTGTAGTTACATACGCGATCGCGCTGATATAGGGACCACCTGTACTTTTTCTGTTACGGGTTGAGAGTTGTTTCTGAGGTGCGTACAAGCAATTAAACTTTGCAGCACTCCTAGTCCGTTCTTTCTTAATCTGTGGCCGTTCTACGTCAACACATATCAGTGTCAAAACATAGAGGTCACTGTAAAAGTAACGTACGTTAAAATGCGAAATGCTACCTGTATACATCATGTGCGCAGTTGGAATCCTGAAGTATGTAACAATAGTTTTGCGCTCTCTCAGAGGTGATGGGCTCATCTCATCATGACTTTCATACGTTTACCTAAAACTAAAATACGACTAAATACAATAGTTCAAATACCAATCAAAGATGGTCCAACCATTAGTTCTTAGTACCAAAGTAGTTGAAAGGCACGGTAGATAAAATATTGGAATGAAAACTTGGCCTACACCCTTAATAACGGAAACACTTCTTGTAATTAACGTCGCCCACCAAAGTTAAACTCTTTAGTCTAAATAATTCGGGGAAATTAGAGCCCTATATGGTTACGTACATGAGCGGATAATATATAAGGATCTGTCTTGTATGTTTTTCAAATGCCTAAGGGAGGAAGTGCTTCCGAAAACCTGGCAGATTTATTGCCAAAATAAAGCAAATGTCACCACGGTTCCAGTTTACCCACATGATCATCTATGGATTTTGATAAAAACACTGTCTTAAACCGTTCATGTTGGCACAATCGTATTGGGGACAAAATCATTTTATTGTGTCTGCACCCTTAGATGGAACAGCCCTCTCAAAAACCATCAGGGAAGGCTTGTACAATATATAGCTTCAAAAAGGGTTTGTAAGTCCCATTTGATCTGTTTTTGTTTTGTATTTTTCGTTAGCGCTTTGATCATTTTTGGAATGGCGGACTTATTATAAATGCTTGTTTATGTAGTATGTATGCCTCTAGATACCAATAGATGGTATACAATAGGCAGCATGCAAATGGGAGCAAGTAATCCATGTTTTTATTGCTGTGTACTGTTTGTGAATGCAAATATTTTTTCAGTGTGTCGTGAGACGATGGCTGCAATCTTTGTTAAAAGGACAGGATTTAAACTTCAAGGGACATGAAATGTGGAGGCATTACAAGTTTGAAGAAGAACGAAAACAAAAGGAGTAGTTGCACCCATTTCATTATCGCGATCAAAATTTCACAATCGTCCTGTATAGGAGTCTGCTCCAATAGGTTGCTAATGGTACAAAATGTAGGCCCAAGTTGGTACTATCCTTAAAAATAATTATGACAAAAAATGCAATATTATTCCATTTTGAAACCGCCCGCAGTCGAATGCCATGACTACAAACCTGTTGAAAAATTGCCACTGACTATAACTTTGTTTGGGAGAGCGAGCTGGTGTAGTGGCTCATCACTCGCCCATTCTCCAATGCGCCCGGGTTCGAATACATGCAGAGCCAGTGTCATTCTATGAAATTTGGTTGCCGATCCATTACCCGTGCTAGCAGGTTTTCTCCGAGCACTTCGGTTCCTCCTGCCTCTAAAATATAAATTAGGGATTCTTTACATAAAGGCCTTCCTTGTCGGTTCTGGGATGATTTCTTTGTGTTGTAGCAGCCTAAGGCGCTCTAAAGTGGTGCCCTGGCACCTCGGTGAACTTGTGGCGCGTTATAAGAATTTTTATTATTTGACAAACCCCATCAAACATTAGAAAGGCAAAAAAAAAAGTAGACAAAGGATTTCAATCACTAGGTGTTCTCTCCAGCTTTGTTAAGGACATCCTCCCACATGTTTCTCGCGTGTTTTTTCAGGAATTGGCACTCAGATGCATCCGTTTCAACTCTTGGAGTGCGGATAGCAATCTACTTTCTTTGACATGAAACTTGATTGCCTCATGGTGGATATTGTGGGAACGGCATATCTGCCATTCAGGATGTATATTGATTTTCCCAGTGTTTGTTTAACCAAGGATCTAGGAATAAGGGTACTAAAACCGTTTTCAAAATTAGGGGGAAATTGTGTTTTGCACAGGTGTGGGACAACACATTGATACAAATCTAATCATTTTGGGCACATTTATACATTCCTGAATCAAAATATTTACTAGTGTCTGAATAGATCATTGTATTAGCTTGACTATGATGCCAAAATTAGCCAAAAACCATCGGGGTTTTTTACTCCGGCTTTGGGTATATAAACCAATTAGGGTGGGGACGAAACAATGCTTTTTTTTATCGATTCCAATAGTTGCAGTTAGTGTCCCACTGTAAACGGGCCTCGACCTTTGCCCACCAACCCAACCAATTGTGACATGAATCCATTCATAAGTTGATCGTATGTAAATGATCCCCACTTCACAGGGCACCACCCAATCACTGATCAATGACATGTATGGATGAGTGATTACCCACACCCAACTGTGTGCCCCACAATGAACATTGGGAGTAGGCATGTTTTTTCAACAGGTTGGAAGCACTTGTTAGGAAATGGTCGTTTCGGATATTTTTAGTACCGTTGTCAACCAATTACACCACCTTATAGAAAAGATATATCTTGGTGTCAGCTTATAGTAGAGTATAGGTCTAACCGTTTGTCCATGGCGCTTTCTTGAATCTGCACAGAAATAACTGGTGATTTGCCATAGAGTTGCATTATACCCTTAACCCAAAATACCACTCCTTATAAATGTAACAATTTTCGCGCTTTTTCTTAATGTTCTATCATCCCTAATAAAAATTCACATATGTTATTGATGATAATATATTCTACAATTAGAGCTTCAACGAAGAAAATCCCTTGAGCACTTCCCTCGCAACGACGTGAGTTTTCTCATGTCCTATGCGTTAAGCACAGAGTACGCGTGACAGGTCATAGGCCTATCGAATGCACTGTGTGCACAGTGAATAGGGAAAATGGACAGTAACTGCAAGATGCACTTGGAACTCCTGGGGAATTTTCCTTGGGTATATGCTATTGTAAACCTAAAGTATCAGTAAAATCGAAGCATGTTTCACCCAGGCAGTAGAATCTCTTTCATTTCCCTATACTGCCTGTACAAAACGTAATTTTACCATGTTTTCTAGATTTCTACACCAAATCCTAAATATCTGAAATGTACATAATGATTTTTACAGAAAATCCTTGAAAATGGATATGAATAAATAAATCGTGATATCATTCTTTCGTTATCCATTAAAATAAATCCTTTATTGTGACTCTATCATGTTCTTTCTGCCAAATATGTTACCCCTACCCCTAAACATACCTTATTATATAGCAGCTATTGCAATATATGAATTTTAGCCCTCGTAGTAATTCTCTTCTGTATCAAGTGGTTCATATTACTACCAAAGGCGAGTTTGAACGTTGTACTAACAAGGCCGAACTAAAATAAAGCAAGATGATGGCAGTGAGGTAGCTTAGGAAGGAAGTGTTTACAATTTGCTTCGATAATTAAATCCTTTTCTTAGGGGTAGGGGTTGTGGTAGTACTGATTCGAAACTATCTGAATTAAAAGAAACCACTTTATGATTTATATAGAGGTCAGGTCCACCTGTGCAAAAACTTTCATTTTGGATCCTTGCCATTACCAAATTTACTCAATTTTTGATTCTTTGACAAATTCCAGTGAAAATCGCATGATTGTTAAGGCTTAAAAATAGTACTTCTCGGCCTATATTGTAAAACATAGAGACATAATAGCCAATTCTGGTTTTTGTCAGTTTTCCAATCTTTTGTTATCTTTCCTTTTTTGCTTGTATAAGTTTTTCGAAATCATCGAAAGCAGTTTATACCAAGAAACCTGTTTCTTACTAGAAAGCTATTTTAAGGGGTAGGGGTTACAAAATCGCCATTCTCTCTATTGGTAGTGGATCAAATTGGGTCTTTTTGAATTAATTTGTTGCTCATAATGATCTTACACCATGTTAAGGAATATCGAGGGTACTACCTGTTTAAGGCAAGGTAAATTCAATAATATTACAATGCGAGTAAAACATGCAAAAATGTGTTTTTGTCCATAGGTATAGGGAAACGAGTGGTTATCTACTGCCTGGGTGAACATGGCTTCGATCTTACTGATACTTCAGGTTTTTAATAGCAATATACCCAAGTAAAATTCTCCAGAGTTCCAAGTGGATCTGGCGATAAAAACAAACATTTTTCGTCCCGCCCTAATTAAACAACCACACTGAAAGAAGGGGCGAAAATAGAAGACATAGGGCGAACATTCTTAAAAATGTTTGTTAACTCAAACATAAGTGAACTAGTCATCTTTCCGGATATTATTGACACATATATAAACGCTAATTTTCTGTAAAATATGAGGAGAAATATTGCTATCTTCATTGTCATCTGTAACATATTGTACAAGTTGATAAAAAATGAAAAAAGACGTAAAATATCATCTTTTTGGCACAGTACCAACTTATACTTTACGAAAGATTAATGTTTTAGCTATCACTGAATAGATAATTTTGTTCCTTTAATATGATACCAACTTGCCCAAATTGAGTTAGTTTGTGACCGCTAGCGCTAAAATTACGATTTTGTGACGAACGTGCAAATTTAGAGGTCATTGACCTCTGAGTCATGCTCCACCACTCACTGAGCTTAAACTTTGTGTTTTGGATGCCCAGAGAGACATGACCCTAGACAGATATCATAACAATACACTTGGTAAATTCGGATAAATAAACCACCTCTATCTCTGGGACGCATGTGTTTAGTCCACTGACTGACGAACTCTTGCACAACTCAAGAGATCATGTTGCTTTATGGCAGCTAGATTTACCCATCAATGTGAAAACAACTGTGGTACCACATTGTGTAACGTAAAGAAAGGCAGTATTGAAAGCAGCTTCTATCCTGTAATTGCCCAGATATTAGTAGGGTCATTTGGAGCTATTCCTTGACCGTGGAGAGCAGAAATGCATCATTTCCTCAGTTGATTTGTCGTCTAGGTTAATGAAACAAATTTAGCGGGTGCCCCTCGTGAAAATGTGGGTGGAATCCAGGAGGGGAGTAAATTCTTCACAGGGGTAAAAAGACAAATGCGTGGATTGCTGTAAACAACTATACCTTTTATTAATCATTGCAACAAGACCGAACACTTTGGTTACCTTTTTATTTTTTTTTGTTGGGTATGTATGCCTGTTCACCTTTTAAATGAAGAAGAAAAAATAGTATTTCAGAAATTTATCTGATGTCGACATTGATCCACCTCTTAAAAACAAAATTTTCATTACATTCAAAATCACTATTATCCCAAAGAATTTGATCCGTGACGGCTTGGTCTGTACTAAAGGCGTTTTGCTGTTGGTGGAAATAATAAGCTTCCAAGTTCCAATAGTCATTATAAAAACAGGTATTTTTGTTACAAGTGACTTGTTTCAAATCATTTGATTAACAGCTTAATTGCAGTTATATTGCTACACATTTGTCCAAACAGAAAATTAGCCACGTTCTTCAAGAAACTATTTATTTAAAATTCTGGCAATCCATTTATTTTTAGAGCTCGTATTTGATTTTCAGCATCTACCATTTTAGGCCTTCATATTCGAGACGCGTAACTAGCCCGGTGTTTCTGGGCTCAGGGCACGTTCCCGGTAGGTGCAACAAATATCCCGATCACAGGAAAAATATCCCGGTTGCAGGGCAAAAGAGTCCAAAAAAGGTTGATATATCATGAATATCTGAAACATGTTGGTTTGTAGCATTGCAGAGTAATTGTGAAATACGACGAGAATTAATTTTACTTTTTCCAAAATAAGTTATGTTTCGTGATTTCCAATGACTAAGCTTTCGCTATATGGGGGCTTGAGGAGTAGGCGGATTTGCGTGGGCCTTTTCCCCTCCCACTGCAGGTAACGCCACCGCGAAGACTGAGCACCTTCACCGGTTATTCCTTCATGTAATATCTGCACGAAATATAATCAATATGGACATTATAGTTGAATGGGGTTTGTGGGCTTTATTCCGTATTGGCTTAATTGATTTCTTTCATCAAGTCTTACACCCAGCCAGCATACAATTTACCATCATCAACTGCCATAAAAGTCAATGTTTTAGTCGATGGAATCAACAGTCAGATCAATTTGTTTAGCTTTGTTGATTACCTTTCACTTGGGAAATCCATTTCTGAGAAAGCTTGGGGATATCATTGCAGTCGTCAGTCAGTCATCATTACTTTTTTCTTATCTTTTAGTGTGCATTTCTTTCTGTCAAACGATACCAATTCCCAATAAAATTATCAACAACTTAACCACCTATTTTTCCTTCTGAAAGTTTCCAAGAGCCACAAATAAAAGCTCGGTTTTGGGTGTTTCCATAAGGTGACACCCTTCTTACTGACACCCTTATGAATTCGGAAACCTTAACGGAATAAACCACACGGTTTAAGTGGTATGAATTCGGAAACCTTAACGGAATAAACCACACGGTTTAGGTGGTTTATTCCGTTAAGGTTCAGAATTCATAAGGGTGTCAGAAAGAAGGGCGTCACCTTATGGAAACACCCCTCATTTCTACATGAGGTTCGTATCTACTTGCGTCATGCTTGCGAGTCATTGTCACGCTTGCAAACACCTTTCAGATCGGAAACACCAACGTGCGAATGACCGTCTTAGCATGCCATAATTCACGATTTTTCCAGACAAAGTAATGTACATCAAGATCTAACTCTGTAGCATTTTCCGTTGATGGTAAATTCTCATGGGCCTAAATAATGTTCTTTTTTGTAGGTCGTGACTCTGACTTCGCGACAAGTTGGTACGTATTTTCGGAGTGGTTAACGTAATTTTCTTGGACACGAACTGAATTCACAATATTTCTACAAAATAGAGTTTAGTATCTTATATGCGCGAAATGTTACATAAATTGAACCGAAAATTTCAATATCATTTTTTCGGATTTTTAATTTTATTAAAAATGTTAAATATGAAATCCCCCGCCAAAAAAAAAAAAAAAACAAAAAAAAAAATTTTTTCGGGGAAAAGCGCTTAATTGAAAATTTTTGTGACGTCATATCGGGGGTCACGTCCTGTAAAAATTACGGAAGAATTCACTAGGCCGTTCCAACTGAAATGGGCATGCAGTGTACTGCGCCACGACCACGCGACCAGATTCAATGTTGCAATTAAGACTTCTCGCTCATTCAGTCGGAAACCTTCTTTGGTAAAATAAAAATACGCATTGTATCATGGGCGTTTATTTTATTTGCTGCAGTCCCTGTGTACGATATGGAATAGCGCCATTATGGCACGTAGAGCTACGGCCGGTCCGGTAGTACGTTAATTCACGTTTCTAAAATGAAAAAAAAAAAGTTGCGTTAATGTTTGAAAATTCTCAAGACTGCTCTGGGGGGAAATAATACCGAAAGGCATTGATATGAGAAAAAGCGGATTCGCCCGTAGAGATTGCGTGTTAACTTTTCTGTGTTTGCGAGTACGAAGTACCCGACCAAAAACGTTCAATTTTGCTCGCTAGATTCTATAGGTTAAATCAGACCTTCATACGAACACATATTAAAAAAAAACATAGTAACGGACCTCTGCTGCCAAAACTTCCATAGAACCCCTTCGTTTTCGAAGATATTTGAGATTTAGTTTCATTGACAACATTCTCTATGACGGATGATAACGTTAATCTCTCGCGCGCAGTACCAATTTAGATAATAAATTATCTTTCGCAGTCTGTGACACGACTACACACTTCCGGACCGCGGCCGTACGCTAGAGCGGACATCACATAAAACGTCGAGTTAAAGTTGCCAACAACAAAGACCGGCGAGTTGCAACTTTGTAACGCGATGCACTGATGATGCGAGTTTGCAAGTTTTGTAACGCGATAAAGGCGAGTTTGCAGTCGGCAACACAAGACGGCAAGTTTGAATTCTGAGTACCTGCCCGTGTGCATAGCATGGCTTGGTCTTGTATTTGTGCGATTTCTTACCTTATTCGTGCAGCGACTAAGGTCCTGTATGCCAGTCATCATTAACTTAGTCGTGCAACGACTAAGGTCTTGTATTCCAGTCATTTCTTTATTTCTTCCGATTCTGCTTCTTTTTCGTTCCATGCTCCTTAAAATCACTAGTACCAAACGGTTAATTCCCATATCAACCATAGTTGGGCAGAAGAACCGCTGACCAAGCTTCATACGGGGTGACTCAGATTGGGGTCAAGGTCACGTAACCGGAGTAGCTGCCATTTGTAAAAATCTGTAAAAGCCTACTGGTCTTTTTTCCTACAGAAAACAAGCTATAGATACCAAAATCGTTCACAAGAATCCTTAGACACCCTTCATATGGATGTAACCAGCTTTAAACGATTGGAGTTCATTAACATTTCACAAATGGCAGGCCGATCTAAGTAAATGCAAAAATGCATTAATCTCAAAAAAGATACGACCTTGGATGGGTGATGTCTGTTTGCAAAAAGTTGCTGGATAATTGTTGAGACAAAATCATTTATGACAGAAAATTGCCCCAAAGGGCACGTGTAAGATATGCAAATGAGCTATTAATATTGCAAAAACACCAACATATACAACCAAATTAGGATTAAATGTCAAATTTGGTCACAAGAACCCCTGGATAAAGCTCTTTTCATGCTCATAATATGGGGTCAAAGGTCAAATGAGGTCATCTATAGGTCAAATCTGAAAGAAGCTTAATCTAATTATGCCATCATGATGACATCGATGAATTGAAAAAGAGTCCACAGTAACCCCGTTCTGTGACCCATCGTTTAGGGGTCAAAAGGTCAAAATATGCCAATATCAAAATTGCTCATATTGCAAAAATACCATATACAACTTGTGGGATTAATGAACAGATGAAATAGTCTACAGTGTACACTGTTATGTGACCAATGTTAAGGGTCAAAGATCAAATTACAAAAGCGCAAAAAATCCACGACTAAGGTCCGTGCTCTTTGGGAGCCACAAAAAAATGTCGCTAGGGTCTTTCTTTCTTTCTTCCGAATTTCTTTACCTTAGTCGTGCAACGTCTAAGGTCCTGTATTCCAGTCATTTCTTTCTTTCTTCCAAATTTTATCTTATAAGCTTCTTTTCTTTCAATGCTCCTTAAAATCACTACTAGTACCAAAACGGTGAATCCAATATCAACCCATTATCTGTTTTGAGGTGACCGCATACGCGATATATGGGATCTCGCATGGTAATGATTAAATTTGATGATTTGCGCCAATATTTATTGGTCTCCGCTATGAGTTTTAAAATATTGGGTCGACTGCGTCTCGCCCAATATTTTTGCACTCATAGCTCGAACCATCTTAAATTTGGGCTTGAAATCAATCCAATTTTTTACAAAGTTGGTCAGAAGAACCGTGACCCAAGCTTCATATGGGGGGTGTGTTGACCTCAGTTTGTGGGGTCAAAAGGTCAAGAACCTAAAGAGTAGAAGTAGCCGCCATTTTGTAAAAAATCTCTAAAAGCCTACTTGTCCTAAAAACAAGCTATAGATACCAAATTTGTTCACAAGGACATCCTTTATGACCACCCTTCATATAGGGTGTACCAGTAAACACGAGCGGAGTTCACTAACATTCAAAATGGCGGCCATATCTAAGTAATAGGCCAAAAAATGCTATAGCTCAAAACGATAAGACTTGGATAGGTGATGTCTGTGCAAAAGTTGCGGATATGTTGAAACCAAAATAAAGACAGAATATTGGACCCACGGGTCAAGTGTAAGATATGCAAATGAGCTAATTAATATGCAAAAAATCTAACTCTCAACCAAATTAGGTATAATGTGAAATTTGGTCAAGAACCACTGGATAAAGCCTCTATTATCCTGCTCACATAATATGGGGTCACAAGGTCAAATGGGTCATCTAGAGGTCAAATCGGAAAGATGCTTAATTGACTAATCTAATTGTTGCATCGGGATGGCATCGATTGAATTATGAAAAAGAGGTCTAACATGACCACACCTGTGACTCATCGTTAGGGGTCACAGGCAAAAATATGCCAAATATCAAAAATTTGCCATATTCAAAAATACCCATATTCCAACTTTTAGAGATTAATGAAAGATGAAATAAGTCTACAGAGGGACCCCTGTTATGTGACCAATGATTAAGGGTCAAAGGTCAAATTACCGAATGTGCAAAAAAAATTCAAAGGATTAAGTTCGTGCTCTTGAGCACAATTTTTTTCTGTTAAGTTAGGGAGGTATCGCCTAATTTACCTTGTTTTAACCGTTTCTTCTCTTTCGACAATTTTCAATTTGCTTCTTATTCCCACCATACTTGATCGGATTTAAACCACAAATTGGTCACAAGCATGGGTTTTTCGACGTTCAAAAGTTATGCTGTGTTTGGGGTTCAAAAGGTCACGTAGTGGTCACAAGGGGCAACGTTATTTACTGTGTGTAAAAAATTAAAAAGGGTCAACATAGAAAATCTGTTAGCCCATCTCATGGGACTTGATGAGAGGTCACTAAAAGTCAATCATTGGACTTCATGACTTGACCAATGGGTTTAGGGGTCAAAGGTCAAACTACTTCAAAATTACGGTTACACATCAAATCACTACTCCTCCTACAGATTAAGCATCCTGATCGCGTGAAGTTGTGGCATATTAATAGCTGGAGCCCCTTTACAAATGGTTATGTTGGTCAAGAGGGTCAAATGGGGGCATCTGAGGTCAATGGGGTCAAACATATTTACTGTGTGTAAAATTAAAAATTAGGTCAATAGAAAATATGTTTAGCCCATCTCATAGGACTTGATGGGAGAGGTCGATAAAAGTCAATTATGACTCTATTGACTTGGCCCATGGTTAGGGCAAAAGGTCAAAAACTTCAAATTAGTTACATTTCATAATCACACTCTTACAGATGAACAGATTTGTGTGACTTAATCATTAATGGACGTGAGGAATTTACAAAAAGAAAGGGTAGAGAGGTCATCGGGGGTCATTTCTGTGATTCTTCCCCCGCCTAATTATACGGATATGCAAAGAGCAATAAAGTCTAGTTCTTTTGACAACAGTTGAGGAACTTGGCTGTGGTTTTCTTCTGTACGTTTCTCTTTCTTCTTTCTTACCACAGTCGAGGAACCGATTGTGTTTTTTCTCTGTACGGTTTCTTCTTCTTCTTCTTCTTCTTTCTTTCTGTCAACATGATAATATCTCAGACATGGAACATCCCATAAAAAAATAACCAAAACTGGTAACAAGGACAAGTACATGCACAGAAACTTTTGACATGACCCGATTGGTGTCAAAGGTACATAGGTCAAATGGGTCAACACGTTTAACCATGCAAAAAATCTAGAATGAGCTGATATCTCAAAACTAATACTGTAATCTTGCAGAATTGAATAAACTACAAAAAAGTCAATTATGGACCTCCATCACTGGACCCATGGTTTAGTGGTCAAAGGTCAAAATACTTCAAATACGTTACACTTCAAATAAATTACTCTCTACAGATTACATAATTTGATCACATGGCTCATGTATATGGTGTTAGTGTGGACTTCCCCTACAAAAAGTACTTTGATCAAAGTCATTTGGGGTCACAGGGGTCCAAGACCTGATTTTCACTTAAAAATGATATTCTTACACGTAAAAAAAAAAAAAAAAAAAATGTTC
>JAMKCH010015785.1:0-48496 GCA_023653785.1 Ophioderma brevispina
ATTAGTATCATGTCTCGTCTCAAAACTGAGAATCCCGAGAGGATTTTATAAAATTCTTTTGTATTTCTTTATAATTTAGTGACGTATGTACGTACTTTAACGTATACGTAAAAGTACGCTATAGTTGCACTTGTAAAATTTCCAAAAGTTTACGCCATAGGCGTAAAACCCAGGGGGATGGGGGGATATATCCCCCCCCAATATTTTGATGAGGGGGATGGTCAATGGGATCATCCCCCCCCCCCCCAATGTTGATGCCTGTTCATGTGTTTTTGACCAAAATACCAAAATAACCTCATATTTTACCATAATAGTTTTAAAATTGGTAAATTTCGCGTGCATTTTGTTCTAATTGCAATTACATGTAAGAAGTTTTAGCTTCTTAAAATGAAAACTTTTTAAGCGCGCTTCGCGCGCACAATGTGCTAGTAATGGATCTTTTCACAAACAACAGTTTCATCATTCAATAAATTTTCGTTCGGCAACCCACCCCCCCCCCCCCCCATGTCAAAAAGAACTTTACGCCCCTGGTTTCCGCGGTATCTAGAGAGAAATTTTACCATGCCATTGCAGATTTGCAGATGCCTATTTTTTGGTTTGAACTTTAATTGACGACACGTTTTTGGACCACATGAAAGATAAATAAACATTACAGTGTTAATCTCAGTTTCTTTACATGTGGCTTACAGCAAAAAAAAAGTGGACATTGTTAGTAAACTTCACTTGTCCAAACAGTGCACCGTAGCGTGTGCATCTTCACTTTTAATCTCTGCTGTCTTTTATTTTGATAAATATGTTTTCCAAACTACTCAAGAACTTATACTATATTAATTAAAGTCACACACACAAGTACACTCATTCCCTGGTATACTTCACCCTCACATTGTCTCGCGCTTGCTTATGTCTATCCCCACCTTTTGCAAACCAGCAAAGACACCAGTGCATGTGCTGTGAACCCCAGTTTCATCTTTATTTTTCTTAGCTGCTTTATATACCTCACGGTTAAAGACCCTGTATCTCACTGTCATATTCCTTTGCAGGTCTTTTGTGACCAAACACGTTTTTCCTACATATTGTAATAGTCCTAAAATGTGTAAGCAACCTAATCTAAGTTAAATGTGTAAATAATATTTAATTGTATTTTGTTAATCCTCTGTTAGCCTAATATGTAAGTAACTCAATTTTTTTGCAAAATCTTTTTAAGTTGTAAATAATCCTTAACTACTTGTTTTGTCTTGTTCCTGTGTTACCTTTCTTTGCTTTACTCGTCAACACATCTTTTTCCCCCAGGTATTATCTCACTGTTATCTATCCTCTTGCTCCTTTTCTTCCCCCTTCCTTTTTCAGCTTAATTCCTGTCTCAAGTTTCTCGTCTCTCTCACAACTCCTCCTCGCTTTTACTTTGAGCTATTTTTCAGTATGCCGTGCCCTGCAATAGACGAACTGCCATTTAACTACCAGATTCACGATGAAGACTTTCGCGCATCACTCATTGAATTTTTCAGCAACGCCAAATTGAACATCATCAAACCTAACTCCCTTTGTATCAAACCGGTAAACCGTTACTCACAGATCCCATATCAACTCAAACATGTGACCACCTATCCTTTATCACATCCACTGTCCACAAAGAGTTCTGGTTCTGACTCCCGCTATAAAACCATCAAGCAACGATTCATTTTCCATATTACATTACAAAAAACTGTCGCAGCATCACAAAATCATGTGAAGAAATCACTATCTTTATCACCTTAACCACTCATTCACCATCTTAGCATTCTCTGAAACATGGCTTACTAACACCAAATCACCACCTCGCTTAAATGGCTACACGTACATTCCAGGACCGCTCACTGGCAGAGGAAGGGGGGTTTGTCTTTACATAAAAAATCACCTCTCACATAAAATCATTGACACAACACCAGGACCAGAATTTGACTCACTCTTCATCGATCTTACTATTATTAACACCAAAAATAGACCCAAAAACATAATTGTCGGAGTTATTTACCGACTGCACGAACACACAATCCAAAATTTTAATAACAGCTTCGAGCAACTTCTCACTAAACTAAATAAAACCAAGAGTGATTTCTATATTGTCGGTGACTTTAATATCAATCTTCTCAAATATTCTACTCATCCACACATTAATGACTTATTAACACATCACTTGCATACTCTTATATTCCCAAAATTAAAAGACCCATACGAATTACGCATAACACAGCTACACTCATTGACAACATTATCACCAACTCCAATGACACAGACTCCATGCCAGGGATTTGTCACCGACACTACAGATCACTTCCCAATCTTCCTCATTAGATCCATTAAGCATAAACACACCACAAAAAAAAACACTAAACGACACTACAGAGATTACACCATCTTAATCACAAGCAACCCTGGATGACAACAGCCATTTCCAAGTCAATCAAACATCAGCATAACCTCTATAAAACACAACTGAAGAAAAACACACCAGCAACCAAGCAGCAATACAAACAATACAAACACAAATTAACTCACATTATTCGTGTCGCCAAGAAAAAACACAACACAAAACAAATTCAGAATTTGAAAAATGATCTTACCAAAACCTGGACATTCCTCAACAACATCCTAGGCAGGAAAGTATCCACTAAACAAATCCCCGACTTTTTCACTCATAAAAAATAAACACAACTGACCCGCTTGTCATAGCTAACGCATTCAATGATCCCTTTACTAATCTGGGCAAACATTAGGCAAACCACCTTCCACCTTCAAATAACCCATTGATAAACACCTTCCAAAAACCACACTCACCTCAATTTTCCTCATATCAATCCAGTTACTGTTGAAGAAATGCACAAACTTCGCCACCTCCTAAAACCTGGGAAAAGTACAGGTACCGATAAGATAGACCCCGTACCGGGATTGCTAACAAATCATATGATAACATCATATCGCCTCTATTGCACATATTTAACCAATCACTTCTCACAGGAATTTTCCCAGATCACCTCAAATCAGCTAAAGTCATTCCCTTTCACAAAAACAAAGATGCATATAACATTGCTAATTACAGACCCATTTCTGTTCTTTTTTCAAAACTACTTGAAAAAATCATGTACACACGTCTGTCTACATTTCGCAATAAGCACAACATTCTTGTCAATGAACAATGCGGTTTTAGGCCCAAACGCTCAACCTACATGGCACTCCTTGAACTAACAACCAACCTTAACCTTACACTAAAAAATAAACTCCGCACCATGGGGGTATTCTTGATCTCTCCAAGGCTTTCGACACCATTGACCACAACATTCTTCTCAAAGCTTTATCATTACGGTGTCCGTGGTGTAGCCTTGGAGTGGTTCAGGAGTTACCTAACTAACCGCTCACAATCAGTCTATGTACATTTCATCTCATCATCCATCAAACCTATCACAGTTGGCGTCCCGCAAGGCTCAATCCTTGGACCCTTACTTTTCATCATTTACATGAACGACATCGCCAACACTTCCAGCACACTATAACTAATTTTATTGCTGATGACACCAACATTTTTCTCTCAGACCCTAACCTTAATGCACTTTTTAACATGAATCACGAACTCGCAAATATCACAGACCGGTTTCGGGCTAACAAACTTTCTCTCAATGTTTCCAAAACAACTACATGCTTTCTCTACGCACAACACAAATCACAATCAAACACTAACCATCGATAACTAGACAATCTCCCAGGTACATTCAACTAAATTCCTTGTCATCACAATCGACGACAAACTAACATGGACCAACCCCTTGACCGGAGGCGGTAATGGGCGTCAACCAAAACCACTATGGACCCACAGATCGGAGTTTCAACGCATCCGAACACGCCGCCGCAAAATCGAGATGCTCCCCCACCAAACACTTTGAGTATTGCCTCCCCATGGCCCTTATCGGCCCCCCCCTTGTGCTTATCCCCGATTTTTCATACTTATTGTGCTTGGTCGCTTGGGACTGCAATCTTATAAGACAGACCGGCTTGAATAAGTTTGGTTAAGTACTTTGGAGGATTTCATTGTTTATACATGATTAATAGGATGAATTTTAAACTTGATATTGCCCCTTTACTTCGTAAAGGTGTCCCAGACTCCCAGGAATGGATAATGATAAACCTTCTTTCCAATCGTTGTGGTACTTCCAACCACTGCAATAACGAGGGCCGAAAACGAATACAACACTATTGAGACCAAGCATTTGTGGAAACATTGATTATCAGTCAGTATCATGAATAATTCATACCAGTCACCTGGAATGTCATATTCTATTACTCTCTAGTCAAACATGAGTCAATGGCACCATAAATGATGTCATCACAACCGACCCAAATATTGAATGCGTTTCTGGTCCCCCCCCGTCCTTGTAGACTTTACACCAAATCCAACAACAGACCAATTATAGTTTCCTTCCTTTGGGACTAAAAGTGTTAGAATATATAGTCACACTAATTTGAATGTCCACATCAGTAAAGTTTCGCATCAAATCAGCTTACAGTGACAGGATATACCATTTCTCTGCATACTATGAAGAAAGCTTTAATCATGACGGTAATTTACTGTGTACTCAAATTACTAAAATGTTTCTTTGCATTTCCTCCATAAGATGTCAAAATGTCTTCTTTAAAATAAATATTGTGCTGTGCTAACGTGTGCTGTCATGTGGTTACACATTGTAACACATCACATTTGCAACTAATCTATTGAAATGTATGAACAAGTAAGTAAAATATATGCTTATTTTATCACATTCAAATGTTATCCCTTGAACCATGGAACTACCCCCTTTACACTCCTTCAAGAATTTCCTTTACCTCAGAATAATGATATAATCAACTATGAATGAACTTCTCCATTGTACTAAATGTAACCCCTGAAACTAATAATATATCCATTAGAAGGTCACATATATTCTATGACTCTTCAAAATCAGGTAGTGTCCCTTTAATAGCAAATTTGAGTACTTTCCACCACTTTTATAAAAGTACACATAACAGATTCGAAATCAGCACCCTCAAATTGACCAAGAACAACTCTCAAACTTTCTGTGGCTCTCTGTGTAGACCTCAACCTTTTCTAGAGGCTTTTTTGGGAGCTGGCTCTTCAACTAGTACGGATCCCAACAACCCTAACCTTGGTAACCCCCGCCGCAAACTTTAAAAGCATAGAACCACGCTAAGGACCCATGCAAATTAACACAAAAACAATTAACAGACGTGAACTGAAGCATTAGTAAACTTTGTCACCACTGTCTGACTACCCCAGGGACCCTTTGCAACTATACCAGGGCCCCTTTACTAGCTGCCCCAAAGTCCCAAGTTCCTAACTACCAGGCATCTTCCCTTTCGAACTACCCAAAACCCCCTTCACAACTGTCTGAAAGTCCTTCTCAGCTGCCACAGAGCGTCCTTCCCAACTAACCCAGGTTCCCTTTCTACCACAGATGCCCCTTTCCCAACTACCCCATGTCGCACCCCCCCCCATTCCACAAAAGTGAAAAAGGTCCACTTTATGCTGTTTTTTTTTTTTTTTGATAAAATGGTTCAAAATTTAGAAAATTGTTGTCAAGAAAGTCCATTTTTGGGTGATAAAATGTTAAAAAGTCCATAAAAGGACCATTTTAGGGGGTTAGGTCCAGTACTGGTTTCACCAGTAAGGTCCATTTTTTCGAAAAAAGGTCCACTTTCTCAAAGTCCCGCACCCCCCCCCCCCCCCCCCCCCCCCCCAAAAAAAAATAAATCCTGCGTACGGCCCTGCTCGGGAGCATTTACACATTACATTACCTACACACCCTATTCCAAATACCCAAAGGTTACCCTTTCCATCTACATATGGCCAAATCCCAACTACCCATGGTTCCCGTTCCAAACTACCTCCATGCTCCCCTTTTCTTAACTAACCCAGGTCCTTAACTAACCCAAGTCTCAATTATGCAAATGCTGTATTACAATTGATTCCGTCATCGCTATGCTCACTTATTTTGATTGCATTTAATGATAATTGTTTGCCCCTAGTTTTTTGCTTTCTGAACAAGATTTGATTCAGTTCTTTAATTGTCTTTCAACTTTATACGGCACATGGTGTATTTCCATCTACAAAATCCCTTGGAAGTGGCTTTATAGTGAATGGACCCCTAGAATCCCCCTCTTATGCACTCCCGGAATTTCACCACCTTAGCAGTTTAAGTGTTAAGGATGGATGAATCTCCAAAGACACCATTGAGTCATTTTCCTCCAAAAAAGTAAATGTCTTGTGGTTCATCACATTCGTTCATATAAACCTGACATCAACGCCTATTACAGTTGCCATTTTGTATTATTAATTATGTCACCAAATGTCTTAATTCTGACACATTTTTGTACAATTGCCCATATTTAAAACTGTGTTCTCGGCTTTGTACATTGATGTAACTTTTTACTACCGTTTTTCCAATAAAAATAGCAAAAAAGTTTAATTTTTGAAAGGCTTTGTTTCCATCCCTAAGCGAAAATCTATAGTGGCTTGTAATAAGCAATAACTCTTCGTCAATGACAGAAATAGGGCATGGGCAGAACGTTAAACCTCTTTGGTTTAATTTCAAGCCTGGAGAACTGAGGTTTAATAATTATTAACTTGAAGTCGGTGTGCGGATGTGGAACAATTGGTCTATTGCCTTAATTATGAGCGGGTTCAGGGTGTTCTGCAAGTTGAACGGCTGCAACACTAATATATTAACTGTCGACCAAGGTAATTGGGGAACACGTACTGCCTTCCAATGAGATTGTTTGAAACCCCTATGAGTTTAGTACTAGAGTGGGACAATACGATAAATTTTCCAAAGAAAAGTTTTGGGTCAGTTAACCACTCAGTAAGTAAGGAACAGTTATAGAGTATCATCATGTTGTAATTAAACACCATTTAATTATTCGGTAGAAGAAGATTCTAAAAGGGGAATGTTATTTTAGAAAGTAATATAACAAAATCCTTTTAAAAATATTAGGATTGGCGGCCATTTTGGATTTATGAAAGTAATCTATTTCCACACTTGGATTTTTATGGCCCTGTTAGTATTGCATTCTGGGGACCTTATAGAAAGCATTGTGTTGAAAGAAATTCTATGCAATTTTTTCCAGCGTCACCTAGAATTTAAGTTATTTTTCTCAGCCTAGAAAGAATTTAGCTTGTTTGCAACATGCAAGGAAAAAAATGGAAATCCTCTAGCTTATGAGAAAGTTAACTGTTTGGTGTTTACGTGTTCAGAAATCTTTCTTGAGTGAGTGATGACTATAAATAGCTAGGGGGGATTTCCCAGGTATGGTGGAAAAAAACAAGTCGCAAAAAAAGGTAATTTCCTAGTATGATATCATGAGTGCACTTTCCAATTGGACAATGTTAGACTGATTATTGTAATGTGCGTTAATGGGTATGTTATGGATGATTGCAACAGTATAAAACAGTGCACATGTGAGGAGAATGCAGCCGGCGATCTGTAGATTGTTGAGTTGTTAACTACACGGACCCAGTCATAAGAAAGAGCAAAAATATTATTTCAGCTGCACAGATCGCCTTAATTTGCCAGAGAATCCCTGAATGTTCAGACAACCAAAATGTAAACGATAAATAATTTACCATGAATTTTACAGCCGTCCATAGTCTAGTGCTAGAATAAAAGAAACCACTCTTCGACTTGCCAATGGTAGACGAAAAATGTTGTTTTGACCTAAGAGCAAGAAAAGATTGTGAAATAGAAAAATAGATGGACAGAGCAACACACAATGGTTCAACAATGCGACAATCAGATGATTTGATTAGTTAAATTATTTAGAAAATTAATTTCTTACTAGAGCAATTAGGTTTCCTGCTCGTTCCTATCACTCTTCATTGCTAACACAAAGCAGCTTCCTGCATGGGATTTCTAGGCCTTTGAATATTGCACAGACGCCTTGCTTGCAATTTCATAAATTGTACGAGGTATACAAGAACGCTTCGGCTTAATCCTCTGAAAAGGTTTCAAGCTACGACTCATTACTGATAGAACAACATAATATCACATAATTATTGATATACTTACAATAACTGCATGACATCCAGTGGCGGATTTAAGATTCGTCAGGGTCAGGTAGCTGGAAAGGGCCCCCTAAAATATTGCTCGCAGGGCCCCTAAAATATTGCTTTTGGGCTTAAAAAAAATGTCCGCACTATAGCACGCTAAAGGGCCCTACCGTAAGCGCTGAAAGGGCCCTTATCCTAAATCCGCCACTGTGACCATCCCCATGAATTTCTTTGACACTTTACACTTAAACCGTAGTAATCTATCATCTTAGCAGGTAAACCAGCCACTTGCTTGCAACACACCACTCAAAACTATGAAAACATTTATTAGAAGCGCCAAGTTGCAAATCTGTCAATAACACCATATCACACTCTGCAAAATACTATTGACAATATTAAGTACCTAGTACGCTCAGAAAATTATGGATTCAATTTTCAACTGCCCCCGTTCTTAAGGGGATTTTCGTCTCTTTATAAGGCTTAGAAAAATATATATTTGCCTAGTTCCAACCTTTATTTAGAGCGGTGTTCCCCCCCCCCCCCCATAATTTCAGGTCATTCTGGGGTGAAATTTGCCCTATGCTCCGATTTGGTTGACACTGGTGACAATAGTTTGTTCGTATGTCTCATAGGTCCAAAAATATACTAACTTTATGATTACAGTTGACATTTGGTTGGCTAATAATTTGTTCACATTTAAAAGTGACGTACTGGCATGAAAAAAAAAAAAAATTGTTAATCTCCTTCACAAAGTTTACGATTTTTAAAAGACTATGTAATAGATTTAATAAAACTACATTTTCGGTCAAAATGTTTACTTTTTTGAGAATATCCCAATTAGGGGTGCTCAAGACTATCGCCCGGTTCACAATGTACAGGCGACAGATGCAACTTTCCTTAAAGGACATAATGGCATTAACATATTGACATAATGAAAGGACCCTTACTGAAATCACTGTTTGAAACAACTTGGATGTTTACGCTTCTGCAAAAACAGGAAGAGTTCCAGGGGGGACGTGGCAGTGTTTGTAGCAATTTCTGGAACAAGAATGCTGACCATTACTTGCCAGCATTTACCAAACTTGAAAAAGCATGTTTGTCATAGCGCACAGACCATTGCTATTGTTATATGTGCTAATCCCGTCTATCCTCTTTCACTTGCCAGATCAATATCTTACTACAAAGCCTAAAAGTACATTCCTGAATCCCGGTGTAGAAGAATTATGGTCCGGGTACTCATAGTCGGGAACATGGTGAACATATGACAATCGATTTTCATTGACTCTTCACGCAACATTAGTTTCACGCTTTAATTTCCGTTGTCGTCTATGAACCCGGCCTGTGGTCTCCCACCGACTATAATCTGCTTTCACACCGTCTTCATGCTTTTGAATTGTCGCAAACCATGCTAGATAAATTGTAAATTCTGTCCATGGGATGTGACACCTTGCTTTTCTTTCCAGAAATTGCCACCAATTGCCACCTCCCCCTGGAACTCTTCCTTGTTTTTCAGAATTTAAACATAACAAATTGTTTTTCAAACTCGTGGAAGTGATTTCAGTAAGGGTCCTTTTCATTATTCATTTTTTTGTATTCATGCCATTATGTCCCTTGCATCGTCGCCTATACCCATTGTGAACTCGGTATAGTCCATTGGTACCCTAATTGGGATATTCTAAAAAGAAGTAAAACTTTTTGGCGAAAATGTAGTTAATAATGCTAGTAAATTGCAATTTCTTTTAAAAATATTCGGTAAAACTTGAAGTAGTTAACATTTAACATGATACACAGTATGTTCAACTCAAGCACCCTTGCATAAAAGAATAATTAACATTGTGGTTAAAAAAGTGAGATTATTACACCACTTTGCTTTTTTTAATTTTATATTGATAGCAATTATTTCATACAAAAAATGGAATAATTAAAGTATTGAGTGGACTTCTAATTATACAATTATGTGAAAAATTACAAATTTATAAGAATAGAATTTTAATTCATTTTATATGTCACACATCGTGACCAAAAGACAAAGAAATATTTATTACCAGAAAACCAATATGTTCATATTCTGTCAAAAGCAAGTTTGACAGAATTCTAAGACATGCCCATAAAAACTCATATATTCAGCTATAAGTAGAGATTTGAAAATTGATTTCTCTAAAAACCACGATATTTTTACACGTTTTGGTATTATGTCCTGTTTGTGTGAATGTACGTATTTTGTTTGGTTGTATGAAAACTAAGAGCTACTAAGTTTATGGGATGATCACATCTGAATTTATTGGCTCTCGATCATATCCTTAATATCATGTTTTTGGTGTAATTATTAAGATTTATGTGATATGGAAATAAGATTGATTGGTTGGTTGGTGGTTGATTGGTTGATTGATTGATGATTGATTGATTGCCTGCGACTGGAGTATCATGGGTCCAAAGAAGGAGAAAATGTAATGGAGGAATGCCGAACCACTTTTTCACGTGTCTTTTGAAAGTTGGAGGGAGTTTGCAAAAGTGTTTTCATGTGTTTTTAAAGTTTGGAGTGAAGTTGCTAAAATTAGCAGACTTGCACTATTTCAACAAATGATATGCATATTAGAGTTTAGCATTACTCTTTGTGGTTAGTACTGAATAAATTGTAATGAGAAGTGTTTGAAAATAGTGATAATTAGAATACACAAGATTCATTACAATTACGTTTCTGTGCACTTAGCAAGGGTCACGATTTGTTGTGGAATATCTACAGTAACCACCAATGCCACACACGGACCATACTTAATATGCTATTTGTTAACTACTAAGTTAAAGTGGCTTGGGACTTCTCTTTTAATTACTTACATTGTTGTAATGACAAAGTACCGTTCTCTTCTCCGGAATAACTATAAAGAATTAAGTACTCAAATAAAATCACAGAATTTTAAGCTGAATTTTGCATTCAAAAAACCCCCTTTTTGTCTGAAGTCCACAAACGTGATCGAACTTTATTTGCTCCCCATGACATAGCAACAATGTGCGAAAGTGGAAACATTATTTTGGTTAGGTTTAGACTGAAGATTAGTCTATATCCAAAATTAATAAAGATTGTTTACGCGGATAAAAACAGCCATTGGGTTGAAAAATAAGGAAATTTACGTTTTTGAGGTCACAAAACGTGACCGAATAATTGCCCAAGGTATGACTGTACACGCTATCGTATAGACCTGTTATCATTAAGACTAAAGGAATGACAGGCTCATAAATTAAATAACTGTGCCCCGTGATCGGTAAGGACAAACAGCTTTAAGTGAAAATCATGAAATCCACTCGGAGAACATACGCTAGTTGGAGTTAATCGTTATAAAATATTAAATGCCAGAGGTTGAGGGGAATGGAATTCTCTTTTATTTACGATTAATGGATGGATACGCTCTTGAGCTTTAATGATTAATTTAGCAGATTAAACACGTACTTGAAAGCGGCATCGCGTTCTCATTGGCGGGTGAAATTGATGAAATTATATGACTATGGAAGCGAGAAAAATACATTTACCACGGGGTGTCTTTCTTGATGGTTATTTTAAAGTTTAAGGATTGTAATAAGTTCTGTCAAGAATCACGTAAATTTCTTTGAAATCAAGTTTAACACATCTCTCTTAACAACGCATTAAATTGACACTCATATGGGCTATCTACGCTTTTAAATTACTTGGGAGAGAAGTAGAGAACCATCTCGTGGTCTCCCATGTTCGCTAGTAAAGACAGACCAGGGTGCGGGGGGTTGCGGGGGGCGGTCGCACCCCAATCTACAAAACCACAAAAGGGAAAGAAGTTCCGTTACTATTTATTGAGGAAAATACTGTTTATATGTTCATGAAATGTAGCTATGTCTTATTTTGTATCAACTCTTCGTGTTTAGAATTAGCGGTGCTGTAGGTATAGAAATAAAAAAATAATAAAGTGATTGAGGGATTAATGCCACCTGAAAACCTTATGTGGATTTCATTTAATATGTAGGTATGGTCATGGTTTATGTGATTATTGAAAAGATGCCCTACATGCTTCAGCAACTGCCATTTTGAACAATAATTATGTACATGGAATGAATTGTTTTAACATAGCATGTAAATTCAGGTCACAACATTCATTCATGTCATTCATTCATTCAATCAATCATTCTCATTATTTCTATAATCATATAAAATAAATTTATTCTACGTAAACAAACATTACAGGCAAATACAGGTATGATGATAAGAAGGACTGATCAAAAGGTCAATAAGGCTAGAAGCGACCTACACTACAAATGAAATGAATGAATGGTGGGGGGGGGGGACGATGATAATGAGTTAGGATATCCAAACCTCGCCATAAGAAGCACATAAGGACAGGTGATTATAACCATGTCTCGTAATTAAAAATAACTCCGATCAAAATGAATCTATACTGCTTTTACCAATTACTGGCTGATGAAAGATATTACGTGATGAGGCAACTGACAGGAGATTTAGTATAAATGTTGAAATACGTTCATCAAAAGATCAGAAGGCCTTTTTTGGGACCAAGTTAAGATTTTTGGTCCCCGCCAATTTTGTTGGCGAAGGGGGACTATATAGAAATGGTAGCCGTCCGTGTGGTGTGTGTGCGCGCGTCCACGCGATTATCTTTAGAACTAAGCAGTTGTGGAAGTCCATCTTGCAAACCTAGATGTATTCAAGTAGGGGTGGGTGGGTACAAAGTGGGTATGGGACAGGGGTAAAAGGTAAATGTGGTCAAAAATAGGGCAAATATGGGCAAAAATAGGGCTAAATCCTTATAATTAAACGTTGTCACCACGATATTTTGGATTGGAGCAAGGATGGGTGTCCATCTTCAGCACCAAGATGTCACTCAAGTAGGCTGCGGATGAATTCGGATGAGGGTCATGTGGCATTGGTCAAAAGTCAAATGGGGTCAAAATATGCAAAAATGGAGTTGAATTGCTATTGAACCTGACTCTTGTGGTAGGAGGATGCAAATTGGTGGGTGTGTTCAAACATTCAGTGCCAAAAATTTTGAAGGTCATTCAAGGTCATGCGAGGTTCATGGGTGTGTCAACATCCAGTTGCCGAAAATTTGAAGGTCATTTCAAGGCCATGCGAGGTCCTCCAAAACAGGTCAAAATCAATTACATGTGGTAGGAGGATGAAAATTGGTGGGTGTGGGCAACATTCAGTACCAAAAATTTTGGGTAAGTTCAAGGTATCCGAGGTCATCCAAGGTTCAAAAATCACTAACATGTGGTAGGAGGATGAAAATTGGTGGGTGTGTGGTCAACATTCATACCAAAAATTTTGAAGGTCATTCAAGGTCATCCGGAGTCATCCAAGGTCAAATCACTTAACAGGTGGTAGGAGGATGAAAAGTTGTTGGTGTGTCAACTTCAGTACAAAGATTTGAAGGTCATGTGAGGGTCGTGAGGGGTCATCCCCGGTCAAATCACTAATATGTGGTAGGAGGATGAAACTTGGTGGGTGTGTCAACATCGGTACCAAAAATTTTGAAGGTTCATTTCAGGCCAGCGGGGTCATCAAGGCAAATCACTTAAAATGTGGTTATGCGTGCGAAAAATTTTGGTTAGTCCTTTCAAGTCATTCAAGGTCAAATCCTTTGCACATGGTTGTATGGTCATGAAACTTCATGGGTGTGGTCAAAATTCATTGCCAAATTTTTTAGGTCATGTGGTGGTCATTCAAGGTTAAATCATTAATTATGTGGTAGGATGATTAAAATTGGTGGGTGTGGTCAAACAGTCAAGTGCCGAAATTTTAGGTCTGTCAATGGAAGAGACCCAGGCGTGCAAGAAACCACTTATTTCCATCACAATCGTCACTGTGATCTTAAAATTGTTGCTTCTTGTTCTTAAGCTAATGCACTGGCGGGGGACCTTTTTGGTTCGAGAACCGCCTTGTAATGCATATTGAGGCTAAGCTCGCACTTTTCTACATGTCAAATGGAGTTCATTTTGTTTAACTGTTAGCCGTAAATCTTGTTTGAAAAAAAAATATTAGTGTAAAGTTGGAATATTCTGTAATTATAACGGCCAGTTTTATTCAATTAAGATAATATCATCAATTGTATAGATCTAGTCGATTAAAAAGGGAAAAGAACATATTCAGTGTCTACAAGATGATCCATTGGGTAAAAGTGGACCCCCCAAAATGGTAAAGAAGAAGAATTATAATGTTTTATGTTCACATATCTTCTAATTCCGTGGTATTGTATCCACCAATAATAATGGGAATTCGCTATCAAATCTTCAGAGGGACGTAAATGGAAATTGACCGGAATTATAATTATAAATCAATACTATGGATTTAAATAACTCGATTCCGTGTATGGCAAAAACAGGGATGAGCATTATTTTATTCACAAATAAATGCATTAAAGGAACACTAGCAGTGATTCACCCGAAGGAGTTCAAAATAGTTTGCTATTTACTCACTTGATTTAGATTTTAATAGAAAAAGGAAATTCGACGCTTCGTGCCGAAAAAAAAGTGGGTCACAAATGCAATAAGGAAACCGCATTTCGATTCCATAAAAGAGGCTTCGCATTGCCCTTTTGCATTTCTTCTGAGACAAACTGTTTTTTTTTTTCTTATTTTGCCTATCTGCAGAATTCTCATAGGTTCTTTTTTTGCAACTGAAAAATGGACGGAAAGGAAGAAAACAGCAGCGTTCAAAGATATTAATCCCCGTTCAGTTTACGTGTTACGATAAGTTCCGCATGGCCGTAATGATAAAATATCCAAATTTTGTCCTCTTTTGGGTGCTTCAGTCTTCGCACTTGTAGGGTATGTTGGGACACCTATACCTGGTGGAAGATGCAAAAAATTTCGTTTTTTATTTTTTACGATTTTCTGATTTAGGAACAAACGCAGGCGCGGATCCAGGGAAGGGAGGGAGGGGCGGCTCGCCTCCCGGAATTCTTGCAAATTCTTGCAAATCACCCATTTTGAGCTTTTTGGACCAGTTCAGCCTTTCAGCTCCCCGGTAATCTTGACATTTTTCGAAATCCTGGATCCGCCATTGCAAACCACTTGATAAGTGTTTTCCTTTAATTAAGCATATGATAAGTCTATTTTTGTAGTTTTGTTTGGACTGTAATCTTTGTTCAATAATTATGTCCCATCCTCACCTACTCTAAACATCTTAGATGTGATAAATCTCTGCGATCTAAATAGCTTGTGATCCATGATTAACCATTAATCCAGGGATCACTCATGGATCCAATATTTAGATCATACAGGAGATATGTGATCCACGGCACCCGTTAATCCCCAAAAGGGGTGTCTCAAGATACACGTGCGTAAGCATAGAAGATTTGACTACTTCCTGTTATCTATTGAACTTCTAAACCTTATTGAAGATGTAAAAAACATACTTGATAAGCATAAAGCTTAGAAAGTAATGTAAACCATGCCAAAGGAATCTGTTTTGAAAGTCATAACATATAAATTATAAGTAGCGATTTGTAAAATTGGTTTTATTAATAACTTAAACAACTGTATGCTATACCTCCCTAGCCCAAGATTGTAATCCACCCCCGGGGCGGGATCTTTTTTCCCAACAGGCGATGTACGCGCGTACATTGATTAGGGTGTCAAAAACAGCCAAAATGTGGGAAAAAGGATATGTTTTTTTCCTAAACCCTGAACCATTGTGTGATGTACGTGTTAAACTCACAATTTAAGCGAAATCAAAAACGAAACAAAACCTTGTACCGCAACCCCAGATAATAAGGTATATTAACGACACAATGCCTTGCTTACTTGTTTTAGGGTAACAAAACCTTACAAAAATTTAAATTTCTTTGGTTGCAAAAACAACTAAAAATGTATTTTAGTCGGTGGAAAGACTTGTGGGGGGGGGGGGGGTAGGTGTATTTTGGAATTCGATGTCATGCATCATATCCACCTTTTAATTACACCACAAAGGCCATAACGTAATGTGCTGCAACGCGTTGCGATAAAGTAAAGCAAACGCGTTGCGACATTTCGGCAACGCGTTGCAACATTTTTCATCAACCCGTTGCTGTGTCGGCAATCAAAATCATGATTTCTGTGTACGATTTTCAAAAAATGAAGAACTCACAACGCGTTGCTAGATACTTTGCAACGCGTTTTGCAAACCTTCACAACGCGTTGCGAGCTTTCACAGACGCAACTTTGCAAAAGCTTCACAACGCGTTGGCAAGGTTAACAAACAATGCTGCATAGGGGTCATAATAATAACTTTTGTCCGTTGCCGCAAACCTTTTTGATAAAGTTTCCCAACGCGTTGCGACATTTCGGCAACGCGTTGCGGCCATTTCCTTCAGCAACGCGTTGCGGTGTCGTCCCAATCAAAATCCATGAATTTCTCTTCGGTGACGTCTTTCAAAAAAATATAAAAGTGCTCACACCAACTCGTTGTCGACCTTCACAACGCTTTGCAAACCTTTCACAACGCGTTTGCGGCAATACGTTTCTGGCAAGCCATAAAGGCCATAACGTATAATTGCCGAAACGCGTTGCGAGAAAGTTGCAACGCGTTGCAAACATTTCGGCAACGCGTTGGACCGGTCTGTCCAGATCAAATCATTGAATTTTCCCTGTGACCGTATTTGCAAAATATAAATCTCACAAACACTTCACAACGCGTTTGGCGACCCTTCCACAACGCGTTGCAAACCTCCGCAACGCGTTGCGGCAATACTTTATGACCCTTATTGCCTTCAACAACGCGTTGTGAAGTTTTACAACGTGTTTTGTGACTCTCGCAACGCGTGTGAAGGCTTGCAAACGCTTGTGAAGGCTTGCAACGCGTTGTGAAGTCCATAAGGGTCAAACGTATTGCCGCAACGCGTTGTGGATTCTATGTTTTTTGAAATACGTCCACAGAAATGCATTGATTTTTGGATTGGCCGAGCTTTCGCAAACGCGTTGCCAAAATGTCGCAAGCGTTTTGCTACTTTCTCACAACGCGTTGCGGTCAAGTACTTTATGACCCTTATGGCTGGTGAACCTTCGCAACGCGTTGCGAAGTTCGCAACGCGTTGTGAAGGTCGCAACGCTGTTGTGAATGCTTTGTCAACGCGTTTGTTTGAGTTTCCACACGACGTTTGCTAGATCTTTTGAACATCTTATTGGTTTCTAATTTTATTGACAATACGGCACAGAAATTCTTCCATTCTACATTTGCCGCCCCTCACACATCTTTGTGCTACTTTCTTGGCAACGCGTTGTCACTGTCTTGCAAACCGCGTTGCCGAAATGTCGCAAACGGGGTGTCGTTGTGGCAAGCGTTATGGGCGTTATGGCTTGCCATATACGTATGACCTTTTGGGCCTTTCACAACGGCGGTTGTGACGTTTTTAACAAAACGGCGTTGTGAAGTTTACAACGCGTTGTGAAGCTCCTCAACGCGTGTGGATGGCTTGCAACGCTTGTGAAGAGCCATAAGGGTTAAACTGTAGTTGCCGCAACGCGTTTGTGGATTCTATTTTTTGAAATACGTCACAGAAATTCTTGAATTTGATTGACTGACTCCGCAACGCGTTGCCGAAAGTCCGCAACGCGTTGTACTTTCTCACAAAAACGCGTTGCGGCAATACGTTTTTTGTAATGGAACCCTTATGGCTTGTACCTTAGCAACGGCGGTTTGGGAAGCTGCAACGCGTTGGAAGCCTCCAACGCGTTGTGAAGGTTCACAACGCGTTGTGAAGTTCGCAACGCGTTGCAAAGTATCTCTAGCAACGCGTTGTGGGGCTATTTTTTTGAAATACTTCACAGAATTCATGATTTTTGATTGGCCGACACACAACGCTTGCTGAAAGTCGCAACGCGTTTTGCCGAAAATGTCGCACGCGTTGCCTACTTCTCGCAACGCGGTGCCGCAATACTTTTATGGCCTTTATGGGCTTGCGATAGACGGCCGGGTATTGGGAATGGAGATGGGGATCCCCTTCATGACCCCTTGAGGTGACTTTGTCCCTTTGACCCCCTGTACTTCACAACATGTCACAAATGAAATTTAAAGTGTATTTTTTTTTTTAAAAGCTTTTGCTCATAATACAAAACCGTAAGATCGGTATCAACTGAATTTTGGAATTGACCTTTTTTCACCCTAACACGTGACCCCTGGGTACGATGGGGTCACTGTACTTGTTCTGTAATTTTGATGCCACGAGGATTATCCTACAAATTTGTCAGCTCATCGGAGCGGAGTTTGTTTGTAGATTTTGAACCTTTTGACCTTGAACTTTGACCTTTGGGGTCCAGACTATCTAGACTTATGTTACCATTAATGTTAATCACTGCAGCAATAACAAGCTTTATCTGTCTCTATAGGCTGGGATATAGCCAATTTGGTTTATTTTTTTAGCATTTTTTGGCAAATTGACCTTTTGACCCCCTTAATGACTTCTTTGATCCCGGATAAAAAAACACCTAGTGTACACAACAAAAATGCAATTGTTCCAATGCAAATAAAAAAAATCTACTATGCTTAGTTCTGGAGATAAAAATTCTTAAAATTATTTACCTTAAAACCGGAAATGACCTTAAATGACCTTTGACATCCAAATTTAAAAAAAAAAAAAAAAAAAAAAAAAAAAAAATGCATATCTGTAAGTTAGTCACTGTACTATGGTGAGTTTGGAGATAAAAATTTTTGAAATAGTTTGGAATATTTGGTTTTTGACCGACAGTGACCCCTTAATGGACTTTGATCCTGAAACTGTGGACAACCAAAGACCATGGCCTAAGTAACTAATCATGTGACTCACATGACGTCACTCTGTACGTTATTTGTAAGGAAGCGATTTTGGAATATTTTCACCAATTTTTGCGGGTTTCAAACCGGAATGACCCCCTTAATGACCTTTGACTCCTTATCCCTGAACCCCTATATGAGGCAAGGGTCAGTGGTTTGTGAAAGAACTTTGGTCGATATCGGAGTAATGCTGTAGAAAAGATAATTTTGACAATTTAAATCACATATTGGACGCCTGTGGCCAGGTCAAGGTTCAGACAGGGGTCAATGTCATATGCTATACATGGTCCAGTCAGCGGTCATTTGATGTAAGTAATTAATAAAATATTTTCGGTAAAAAGAATTTTTTCTGCTTACAATGACAACAAAATATAGCTCAGTTGAATAGTTCAGTCTCGTCACAATCTTGGAATTGAAAATTCCCCTTTTTATTTTAAATATTATCATGATTCGTCTGCCTGACCCTCACTATGCAAGAAAACAAAATGAAGTGTAGTAGTAATTAGGTGTGTGACCACTGATTGTCCAGGATCTACCTTTAAAAACACTCTCATCACAAACTCGTTCAACTGTGCATAATAATTTATTAACCCGCACAATTTAAATTCCAGGTACGTGTTACCGGCTTATTAATGTTTCAGTGCGTGTAAAGCTTGAACGAGGTATAATTCCAGCAAAGTGAGACAGTGGCTTAGTAGTTTGATACTATCACTCAATCTAATTCACACAATCTGCCACGTCTGCAGATAGCAGTTAGCGTTTGGATCAATATTGAGATTTTAAAAAAAACCATATTAACTCCGAGATGATACCAAGATGCTATATCGTTTTATACGTGATTGTTGTGTGTACAATAATATTTCAAAGTGTTTCTGCCAAGATATGAATGCAACTCAAACTGTTCCACCGCCAACACAATATGAAACAGTTATCGGAGAACTGTGTATCTGAATCATACAAGAGGAATCGAACAATTCCTACACGCTGAACTGGGAATCAAGCAGGGATTGAATTTCAGCCGTGGCTCTCTAATTGACCGAGCGTGTTTCTGACTCAAGGTTGCCACTCTGTTTAATATATTTGTACAACTGGGTGAAATGGTTGTTGTTACCCTCGTCAATTCTAACTTCGAACATCGAATGCTGTCGTAGTCCAACTTCATCCCCATCGCCGAAGTAACTGCTGAATTGAATACGGATACTCTGATCGCCAGATGTCGTTTTCACTCTAACTTTAGATGGTTACATGTCGTGTGTATATCCGTTCCTCGACATCGTCGACTCAAGAATAAAAAAAGCCGATGTCAAATAGAGAAAAAAGAGAGAACTCCAGAGCCCAGGAAACTTAGCCATCAATGAAGGCGACGGTGGTGAAGGATGATGGCGGGTAGCTGCCGTGACTCCGCGCGTTTATCAGGATTATGTTGTTTGCAGACATGTGCTATGGTGATTTACATACATATTTGGTATCCAGATATACATACCCAACATAGCGGCGTTTGAATGCACGCTGTCTTGTCCAGTCAACTGCAGTTGTACCTTAAACGACGGGGTATTGACAATGCACTGCAAAATGATACTGTAAAATCAACAATCATCGTCTGGAACTTTCCTGAATACGAAGATCAATTTGGGCTCCAATTCAAAGGCAACATTGAGCGGATTCGCCGTGATGCTTTCTTGAGCTATCATTTTGTAGGTAGTGCGACATCCTTTATTCTAACCAGTGATCAAACAGTTCGCTTCATAGAAAAGGACGCGTTTAATGGATTTAGTAACCTCACCATGCTCACTCTTAAGTATAATGGGATACAAGAACTAGAAAATGGTGTCTTCAATTCGCTCTGGAATTTAGATATATTAGATCTTGAATGGAATAACATAAGTCATATAGAAACCGCGTGTATTTTCAACATCTGCATTAATTTGCACATATTGATTTGAGGCAAAAAATCGCATCAATCATTACCATATGGTTTTTCTCATTGCGTATATAACTTTAGTATATTTAAGTGTTAATCGTATAACAAATTAAAGCAGACGTCACCGGCCACGTTTTTATTTTTATCGGTATGGGACAGACTAGAAACTTGGATCTTGTTCCAATAATTAAAATAACCAAATCGACACACGTTGAACTGGTGTAGTTATGGGATTTATGTACTGATTCTACCATTCTTTTTTAGGTGGAATGGTTTAGATATACGCCTACTTCCGATGCTGTTTTTTTTTCTAAGGCAACAATTTGTGTTCTTTCATACAGAAGCTAGACATCACCGCGGTAGTCTTGACGCACAGATGGTCGTTTCCGTTGAATCAAAGTAGGGTCGAACTGTCTCGGAACTCGTCTTCGAAAGCCATTCCATTCCCGGCGACTGGTATGTAATTCCAAGTAGTGTCCACACTTACCGATAATGATATGCGACTTTTTCCTCGAACTTTTACAGGTCGTGCAATGCTAGCGTTAACGTTGATCACGATTGGTTATGGTCTTCTTGAAGGAGTCAGGTGCGTGGTTCCGACAAGAAGACGGGAAAAGACAAATTTTTCTAACTTGTAACCGTCTGCTTCCATCCACACAGCACCGCAATGATTTTACTTTGGATATTTGGCTGTTTTGCTGTGGTTGGAAATTTGAATGTATTTACCCTGGCAATTGTGCTCAAAAGCACATAAAAAGGGTGGCAACTTTGATGATAGTCAATTTAGGGCAGTATCGACTTCTCATGGGTACATAGATGTGATTATTGCTTCAAGAGGATTTATTTATGTGACTATCTTTCCCGCCAAACAGAAGTTTGGAGTAAACACAGCAGCATGTGTTTACACTTGGAACGTTGTCGAGGGTGGCCAGCGAAGCTTCTATTTCTTGTTTACTTTTGATCAGTTTTGGATACATTAATGGGTATTGATTCACATTCGTAGATGAGACTAAGGTCAAAGAAGCATCGGCTGTGTTATTTGTCATGTGGTTAGTGTCATTAACACTGGTCTTATCACATTTCTTGCCAATTATCCAGCCTTAATTACGAGTTATCTGAGTTTGTGTTGTCTCTACCTCTGATATGAAAAAGAAGTGTAACACAAAAAAAAATAAAAACCACCGTGGTTGGTGGTAGGCGGTCAGCGGAAGGAGTATAAGTACCTAACCTCTAGTTCCTGTTTCCAAATCGGGATGTACTACTCTTATTGCGGTATTTATAGGGTTAAACTTGTCCTGTTGTTTGGTTATTGCCGTCTGCTACATATGGATCTTCGTAACCGTGAAGTCAACTGCTCGAATGCTTGGTCGACATCGAGCAAAACAAGAGACGGTGCGTATGGCAATAAGTTTCTGTCATCGTGCTGACGGGGATTTTTTTGTTGCTGGATGCCTGTTATCATCATGGTCCATAAAACTTTTTTGGTTCAATCCGGATTAAAAGAATCCCACCATGCTAGTGCTTGTATAGTTACACTTCTCATGGCCAATAACTAAGCGATAAAAACCCTGTTTTTTTTTTTTTTTTTTTTTTTCCCCTTTTTTTCTTCTCTATACATTGGCCCACAGTTATTGGACCGATACAGCAGGCAAAAACAAATGGCGCGACGGCACAGTGTAATGAGAAAAGAGCTAACTGCGAATCAAAACCTTGTCCAAGCCATCCTTATAGCCGTTATAACACTTTGCTCCAAAAGTTGAAATCCTTTTTTTCAGACCCCATCTTAAAGTTTTCTATTTTGAAAACACAGTAATCATATTAGATTAGGTGGATGATTACATAATGCATGATTCCCCCTACCCAGGTGAAGTGAAATCATGTAGTGTGGTGATATACCCCTAGATATAAGAAATAATCACCTTTTAAGATCACTACATAAAAGTTTAAAAAATGTTTCACATTTCTGAGCAAACAGTGTATATTCAAATGCGAAAAAAGTAGAAGCGTTCTATAATTTCGAGATCTTAAAATTAACAGCTCTCTTTCAGCTCCGTCTCCCTCACTCCTCACGCACTCACTCACTTCACTCATTCATTCATTCACTTTCGACTCACATTTGAAGGTCTGGAATCTGCTAACCTTAAGATGCCACCTCAAGGCCTAAGTTTAGGCAGGATAATACACATATGTGCGATTTGCCCCCGAGGTTGAGAGCATACATGCAAACAGACCTGAAACAATTCTAAATTGATCTCCTTTATCAATTGCAAAAATAAAGGGAAACAATGGCAAAGAAAAACATTCAGATATATGAAATTACCTTTTGAACCCTTTGCCCACAATTTGAGAAACATTTGAGTGTTTACATTTTGTATGAGATCCATACCAAGGGCTGTAGGACGGAATATCTACCAGCCCTTTTCCAGGGAGTGTGCTAGAGAATATCAAATGGCCTGAAATAGCCCGCATTTTGGCATTTCAATGTCAAGACTCTAACATTTGAACTATTAAAAGTTCAAAATTGGAATTTGTCATGCACAAAACATATAATATAATACTTACATCTTTAAAATCGGTTTATATTAACAATTTGACCTTGACTGAAAGTGCATTGACCTTTTGGACATTTTTTGGCCATAGCGTCCATCATTTGAAGTCAGATCTATAACAAACTTACATTTTTGATCGCTCCGTATGATAAGGCGAGTAATTTGACCATGCATATTAATTTAATTTGCGACAGTTTCTCATTTTTTACCCCCGTGTTACTTTGTTTGCCCTTCCCCAAAATGCCGGAACATTGAAGCCGCAAGCCCAAGTCAAAACCTTCAACATCGTCAGAGAAACCCCAAAATCGCCCTTCAAATTCAATTCTTTGTCTCCAGAGTTTGGTCACGGGAATCTACAGGAGGCTGGTCTTCTACTATCACACATTGAGGATGGTTTCGAGAAGGGATGGTAACCGCAGCTGTGTTCGTCGACCTATCACCAGCATACGACCCTGTTAATCACAGATGCCTACGCCATAAGATCCCCGGGAAATTACCAGGACAACTTACGACTGAGCTTTATCCGAGATTGCTGGGCAACATGATGTTTCTTTTTCAGCTAGGAGCGAAGAAGATCCGATTTCGTAGGCACTCAAGACTGGTCCTACCACAAGTGAGTGTGCTTGCACCTCTCCTTTTCAACATATATACCGAACCTAGGAGTGCAGGAACCTGTCGTTTTATTTATGCAACGATCTTGGAATTAGCGCACAAGATGCCGACTTTCACAGTTGTCGAAGAGAGACCTCCAAAGGCTTCTGGATGAACTCACTCCTTATTATGAGGAAACCACCTACGTGGAAATCCATCTAAGACATGACAGGTGTTGCTTTCCACCGACCAAACGCAAACTCAACGTGAAGCCAAACGTCAGCTTAAAAGTTCCCTGTCTTGAACTCCCCTGGCGCACTGTGATACCCCCTGTCTACCTAGAGTTACCTTGGACCGCACTCTCTCGTATAAGACCCCACATCCAGAAGACGAAGATTAAAGTATGTTTCACGCAATAACATCTTTGAACAAACTCACTGGCACAAAGATGGGGTGCTCGCCTATACCCTAAGATCGACGACACGTGCCCTGTGCTACTCATGTGCAGAGTATGCTTGACTTGTATGGGAAAGATCTACCATTCCAAGAAGCTTGATTCAGCGTTAAATGCCTCCTGCCGGTTTATCACAGGATGCCTCCGTTCGACACCAACGGAAAACTTGTACATCCTAGCAGGAATGCTCCACCAGACATCCTCGCAGCGTAGCGAGCATGCAAGAGCGTATCGCCAGTATCTAATGCTGAAGCACCCTATGGTCTGGAGCAATACCTGTTGCCAACCGCCTTAAATCAGAGAGAGTTTCTTAACAAAGTCACCTCTTGAAACATTCTCTAAAGGAAGTCAAGAGAGTCGCCTGTGGAAAGAAAGACTGCCATCAACCAATTAACACCTATCGGTATTGAACCGGGTGAGCATCTCCCACCTGGAGCTGACTCCTCATGTGATGAATGGCGAATCCTCAACAGATTGAAAACCAAACTTGGGCCCCGATCTAGGTTTCCTTGCAAAATGGGGCTATCGGCAGCAGATCAGGATACTACCTGTGGGTTGTGGAAAAGCACCAGACAATTGAAAACCTCTTGGTCTGCCCATGCTGGAGCAACATGCACAATAATGACCTTTTCAGACTTTAAGGTGACGCAGCCGAACGTTTGTACCCATCTCTGGCTGGATCATATTGGAGAACCGCAGTGTTTGATACGATAAGAGAATTTTGTAAAAAGGGGAAGGATAAACTAATATATTTTCCATTTTAAGCTTCACTGCTCCTGCACAGACAGCCCAGGCTGCTTTACATGTACTGCCAGCATTTATCAATCTTGAAAGGCATGCAATCATCAGCTCGCAGACCATTGCTTTTGTATGTGCTAATCCCGGGCTAATCCACCTTTCATTTTTCAATCAATAATCTTACTACACAAACCTGAAATCGTGTCAAAAACCATGCTAGATACACTATCAATTCTGGCAAGGATGTCAACACCTTGATTTTGCGTGGCAGGAATTGCCTGTAATTCTCTTGCTAATTTTACTGTTTTACATAATTAAACATGCAAATTGTTTCAAAGACCCTGCAGGATAAGCCGAGTAGAAGTGCCCTCATTGTGACATTGCCATTTATCTTGTACCCATTGTCACAAATCATATAACTTTAAATGTGAAGTTTTCTGAGCCGACCTTTGTAAAACACTAAATGTTCATAATTTTGAAGAAAATGGCACTTTTAGAGAATTTTAAGTGTAGCCTTCAATGGGGAAATCATTTTTTAATCCCCCCCCCCCCCCCCACCCCCAGACGCGGAACGAAGACTTATTATGCTGCTTGTGTTGCAATATCTATCTACTTGTAAGTGGCTTTCCCGTTCTTTGGGGAAGGGGTCATTTTGAACAATTTTCTTTCATCGAGGGCATAAATAGAAAGGAAGTCATAAACACTATGACACACCGCTTTACTGAGCTTATCGGAGGACTGCTGGCAAACATGATGTTCTTTGTTCAGCCGGGAGCGAAGAGCCGATGTCGTAGGCCTCAAGAATGTTCTACCACAATGGAGCGTGCTCGCACCGCTCCTGTTCCACAATATACCAACCTAGGATGCAGGAACCTGTCGGTTTACATATATGCAGATGATCTTAGAATTCGCGCGCCACGATGGCCGAATTCACATTGTCGGAAGAGAGACTCTCCACAGCGTTGGATTACTCACTCCGTATTGAGGAAAACCACCTACGTGCAATCCATCTAAGACACAGTTGTGTGCTTTCCACCTACGCAAACCGTGAAGCCAAACGTCACTTAAATTTCCTGGTCTGGAACTCCCCCTGGAGCACTGTGATCCCCCTGTCTACCTAGGAGTTACCTTGGACCGCAACTCTCTCTCTTATAAGACCCCACATCAAGAAGAACGAGAGTAAAGTATGATTCACCACGCCAATAACCATCTTGAACAAACTCACTGGGCACAAGATGGGGTGCTCGCCTATACCCTAAGATCGACGACACTTGCCCTGTGCTCTCATGGCAGAGTATGCTTGCCCGTATGGGAAAGATCTACCCATGTCAAGAAGCTTGAATCAACGTTAAATGCCTCCTGCCGGCTTATCAGCCGGATGCTCACTCAACACCACCGGACAACTTGTACATCCTAGGCAGGAATTTGCTCCACCAGACATCCGCAGCGTAGCGAGCATGCAAGAGCGTAGCTTGCCAAGTAATATAATGTTAACACCCTCATGTTCTGACAGATACCTGTTGCCCAACCGCCTTAAAGTCCCAGAGGAGAGTTTCTTACGCAAAGTTCCAACCTCTTGAAACATCTCTAAGGAAGTCAGAGAGTCGCCCTGTGGAAAGAAGACTTGCCATCAACCAAGTAACATCTATCGGTATCGAACCTGGTGAGCATCTCCCACTTGACTTGACTCTCAATGGGCTGATGGCGATGCCTCAACGATTGAGAACCAGAACTGGGCGGACTGGCCGCTCTAAGGTTTCCTTGCACAAAATAAGGGGCTATCTGGAAAGCAGATCAGGTACTACCTGTGGTTGTGGCACAGCACCAAAGACAATGGAACACCTCTTGGTCTGCTTACTGCTGGAGCAACAATGCCCAAATAAGGACCGTTTCAGCCTTTAGGTGAAGCACCAGACGTTGTAACCCATCTCTGGCTGGAGTCCTATTTGAGAACCACAGGGTTTGGATCGAACTAAGAATTTTGTTAAAAAGGGGAGGAGTAACTATATATTTTCCTTTTTAGCTTCACTGCTCTTGCCACAGACACCAAGGATGCTGACATACTGCCAGCATTTTATCTAAGCTTGAAAAGCAATGTGCAATCATCAGCCTTCGCCGACGCATGTGCTTTTGTATGTGCTAAATCCGGCTAATCCACCTTTTACTTTTCAGATCAATATCTTACTAACAACCTGAAAAACCTGAATCGTGTCAAAACCTGCTAGCACCACTGTAAATTTGCAAGGATGTCAACACCTTATTTTGCGTGTCAGGAATTGCCTGTCTTCTTGCTATTTTACTGTTTTTACATAATGTAAACATGCAAATTGTTGTCAAAGGACCTGGCAGGATAAGCACAGAGAGTGCCTCATTTTGACCATTGCAGTATCTGGTACCCATTTTAACAAATCATATCAACTTTAAATGTGAAGTTTTCTGATCCGAACTTTGAAAAACCACGAACGGTTTCCATATTTTTAAGAAATGGCACTTTTAGAGATTGGGTAAGTGTAGGCTTTCAATGGAAATCATGTTAATCAAACCCCACCCCCCCCCCCCCCAGAACGGGAACGAGACTTATTATGCTGAGTGTATTGATAATATCTATCTACCCTGTAAGTTTCTTTCCCGTTCTTTGGGGAAAGGGGTCATTTTGAACAATTTTCTTTTCATGCAGGGTGCATAAATAGAAAAGATATGCAAGAACAAACTATGACTAGTCAAATCACACAATTCCCATGGCGCGGTCAATACCCGGAACACGCATGGTCAGCTTTTGTTAACGTGTAACCCTGAAGCTACTGAACGAGCCTAAGTAGATTAGCACCTTACCGCATAATAGCTTTGTGCTTACGCTACCAGAACAAATTACACTGGATACCAGACCTCACTTTAATTGTTATTCATGAACAAACTTTGCCCAAGAATTAGTATTATGTAATATCACAGATTTTCCTGACTCTGACGCATAGCCCCCAATGACCATTCTGTTATAGTAACTCTTTTCATCAATGAAAAGATCTGTTTGCATACTATCTGAATATAAATCCAAGGAGATTTGAAGTTTATGATTATTTTTAGTTGTGGCTTTGCTACTTAGAACTCAAACCCCTTTCCATTTGGATTTTTTTTCATGTTTTTAGCTTGTTATGGCAACTTTCGAGAAAGCATGAATACCTCGGAAAACCGAGTCTTATGTACCACGCAATTTCGCAAAATGACTATTCATCAGCCTAGTTACACTATTGAGGGCGCTTCTTCTCTTAGCTCTGCTATCCTGCCAGGTCCTTTGTGAAAGTGATTCCCGATTAGTGTCTGACCAAAAATTCTGTGCCATTGGGGGGGTTTCCTTTAAAGCTTCCTTAACAAAATGCATTTAGTGGACATAGAGACCATCGTAGAAAATCTGAAAATTTTGCAATACTTGCATACAAGTATTCATACCCCTTGTTTATTAATTAACGTACTAGAGCAAATTGTTACCTAAACTATATAACAATGGTTGACGTTGGGCCGAATCAGTTTCCACTACATCACAAACGGGTGACAATCGCCTTAAAGGAGATTTCTAAAGCCGATAATATTAATAAATATAACTTATTATTATATAAACTTCCTCTCATGGAGTGCAACGCAACAAATATTTGGGGTCACACTGAAAGTTCACGTTGAAATAGTTTTACCTTTAATTTTAATTGTTAAAAAAAAAAAAAAAAAAAAAAAAAAAAAAAAAAAAAAAAAAAAAAAAATAATAAAATTTAAATAAAGATACACAGGAAAAATAACGATAAACTATATATAAATCACAGCTGGCATTATGTAGTTAAAGCGACCCGAGATTTCCCATGAGGGCGCACTAATTTTTCAAACAAATCGTGTTTTTGCAATATACATGATTGCTGTCCCATATACTAATCACTGTGTGAAATAACTAAGCTAAAACGAAGTCCTTCCTATGGAAAATCACAACTTTGTTATACAATTCCGGATCCGGATTTTTCGTTATACACGGTATCCTATGGCACTGTTATCACTGTGCATCATGTTTATTGCATAAATGAAAAATCATCCTTTAATATAAAATACCATTCAAATACATGTGCATGCGTTTCAGCAAATTTGTAATATGCTCCGAAGTACAGAGAAGACACAAATGCATTATTTTTCTGTATGTTGCACTAAGACACAGAAAATATTTCAAATCAAAAGGTGAAGCAATAGATTGCCAATACTTGATCTTATTAACCTTGTAAATGTGTGCCAACGTGTCGTGAATATATTTAAAGTTACAGAAGAGTTTTGTACAGTTCTGTTTCATGGTAAATTTTTTTGCTGTGAACGGTCAGGTCAGAATGACCCCTATAGACACGAAGTGAGCTTGTGTACAAATGACCTTACTAATTTTATAATGTAACCGTGTCTTATTTTTTGTTGTTCAGAAGTGATGTTGGTTTCAAGATGTTGAATGTGAAAACGTGAATTACATCAATAAAAGCACTCACAATTAATTCAGCCACAAGTTTCTTTGCAATCTAAAGAATATCACTTTAATCTTAGGTAACCCAGGCCCGTAGCGCCCTAACACCAACAGCCCCCCCCCCCAATATATGTACCCCAATGCAAAAGTGATTTTTATCTTTTGTTACAAAGTTTTTGTCCTACTGTTTGGCGGATTTAAAACCCATCCCTCCACTCAACAATCCTGACTACATGTCTGATGTGCCCTCTATGTTGGGTGACTTCTACCGTCCAGGAGCGGTAGCTCATTGACGATGTTGAGCGGTAGTTCATTCATCGACGATGCGCTTAGGGTCCGTTCATACTTTGACCTCATCTTCGTTTGCGGTGAGTTACTATCATGCGCTGATCGCAACTCAGATGCCGGTAGAGTATGAACGGGCCTAATTCAGCGAAGATTCAATGAAATTCTATTCTTTGTATCTAAAATAATAATTTTATATTTGAAACACGACAGCAGAGGTTGCCCTTGAACGTGAACGAAGTAGCAAATAATAAAGGTCCATGGTCCAATCGCTAATAGCGATAGAACCATGGACCCTAGATTTTAACCGGAAGTGGTCAAATTTTGGGGTCTAAACGAAGCTCCTATTTCTCATTTACCCAGTAAAATCATAGGGCTAAAGGAAGTTTGATTTGAAATGTTTTGAGTGAAAACTTGCCCTTTTTGGTTCGACCAATATTACTACACAGTATTCAATGGGGGGAGGGGTGATTACCAAATTGACGTTCTTAGCTCCTCATACACTTATCATTGATTTACTAAATCAGAAAACCGAAATACATCAAAAATCTTTTTTTTTTCTTTTGTATTCTATCATATCCCCAGGATGAAACCAAAACCAAACCTAATAAGACAAAATCGGATAATTTATCATTACTCTCCGTACGGCCACTTACTAAATGCAGCACTGATTGAATGATGCATATCTTTGAACATTGCTGTTTTCCTTCCCTCCTTTCTGTGGAATTATAGAATGCTACAGATAATCCTCAGTGGAAATTTTAGAATGTGGTAGTTGGGTTGGGTTCAAGGTCATTCAATCAAACCAAAACTTTATATAATCAAATAATCGAGCTCCTCCCCCCCTTTACCTTGTAGCGGGCAAGTATACTGCTCGACTCTCTGCATTTCAAAAAGTTTGTTTCCATAGGAAAGCTTTTATACTAACATTGTTCAGGAAAATCCCATAGGGTTGTAATCATTATTTATGCCAGGGGAAAAGATCATTTTTTTTTGGAAGGGAACTACGAAAAAAATGTAAGCGCCAGGGAAAACATGACTTTTTAATGGGAGCACTTTGCATAAAATCAGGGGGAATGCTACGTTTTAGGACAGAGGCGAAAGAGGGATGCGAAAATTTTTCGCCGAAAGTTTTAATTCCTCCACCCCTCCCCCTGCAAAAATAAATGAGCGCTCTCTTAGTATGACTAGAAACACCTCATTACATCTCTTATGGAAGTGTAATGTTTTTTCACATATTAGGAGCAGATCTTATTTTGCACTGATCTTATTACAAACAACACACATCCATTCCCTCCCCGTTGGAACGTACCTTGCTATCTATAATCAGGAACTTCCTCAGAACGCTATTTATTATGGATATATATATATCATTGTCATTCCAAACTAGATACGGGAACCCTATTTTGCATCTTTAATTGCAAGTCAACAAACCGGGGTTTCCCATTTTAGGGTTCTCAGAAAGTACATGCTGTACAGATATCTCATTATTGTGATTATCTCACAAAGAAGGATATGAGATGCTGTACATGTGATGTGATCGCAAGGCTTGGGGCAAGTGATAAGTCTTGCAGCTGAGTTATGAAATCTGGTGAGTTTGAGATTTTAGTGTCATGAAGGCCTTAAAAGCAAACTATTACAAATATCAAGAGGGCATGAAATACATCCGATACAGAGGGAACAACGCCATCTGCTCACATTACAATGTGTTCTGAGAGTATTACATCGGTGAAATTTGTGAGGCGCGAACCTCTGCATTACTCTACTTAAAGGGACATAATGGCATGAAAAAAATTGACATAATGAAAAGGTATGGCAAGTATTGAAAAACCAGGTTTATCGACAAACAAACAGGTTTATTGGTCGAGAAACCTGGTTTTTCGCCGATAAACTTGGTTTTTCACTGATAAACCAGGTTTTTTTCCAATTCGATTGTCATAGTTTTTTGAAAGTTTTTTTCGTCGATAAACCTGGTTTTTTCAATACTTGCCATACCTTTTCATTATGACAATCGTATTCGAAAAACCTGGTTTTTCGATCGAGAAACCTGGTTTTTCGAAAACTATGACAATCGATTTGAAAAACCAAGGTTATCGTCGAAAAACCAGGTTTCTCGATCGATAAACCTGGTTTTTCGAAAACTATGACAATCGAATTCAAAAAACCTGGTTTGGGTTTATCAAAACCTATGACAATCGATTCTCCTCAAAAACCTGAATTTCCTAATGCATAGTAAATTGGTATTTATGGCACACTACAGGAGCTCATGAGCTAGCAGCTCGCGCGATAGATAGACTAACATGTCAACATTAATTCAGCTTGTTGTTTTATGCATATCATATCAATTAAATCAATTAAAGAAGCGATATGTCATTAAATAAAGAATAAATATTATAATTCATACATTGATATATTTGATTTATTGACTTGTGGAAGAGTGGTATTGATATCGCTATAAGTGCTATAAAGACAACAGCATTCCAATATTATGACGTTCAAAATGCTCTACATAATGTAGCCTAGGTTAACTTTCTTCGCGCCGAGGACAAAGTTGATGCGCAATATACAAGAACTCAACAGATTAATGGAATTCGATTGTCATATTTTTTTTTTGATAAACCTGGTTTTTCGATCGAGAAACCTGGTTTTTTCAAAAACTATGACAATCGAATTCGAATAACTTGGATTTCCATTGAAAAACCAGGTTTATAAAAAAAACATGACAATCGAATTGAAAAACCCGATAAACTTGGTTTACATTCTGTAAAACAGTAAAAACAGGAAGAGTTCCAGGGGGAAGGTGGCAGTTTGTGGCAATTTCTGGAACAGAAAAGCAAGGTGTTCACATCCCTGACAGAATTTACTAGCATGTTTTGCGACACAATTCAAAAGCATTCAGACCGGGATTCAGGCATTGTACTTTAGGCTTGTAGTAAGATATTGATCTGGCAAGTGAAAGATGGATTAGCCGGGATTAGCACATATACAATAGCAATGGTCTATGAGCTGATGACAACATGCTTTTCAAGATTGGTAAATGCTGGCAGTAATGTCAGCATCCTTGTTCCAGAAATTGCCACAAACTGCCACCTCCCCCCCGGAACTCTTCCTGTTTTTACTGTTTTTACAGAATGTAAACATCCAAATTGTTTTCAAACTCGTGGAAGCGATTTCAGTAAGGGTCCTTTTCATTATGTCAATTTTTTTCATGCCATTATGTCCCTTTGACAAAAGAAGCCCCCCCCCCGGAAACATAATTAGTTGGGAAGTTTAGCGTGTACTCCTATGTACATGGAATGTGGAATTCTTTGTTCATGGATCGTTTGAACAAAAGAAATTCCACGTTCCACGCATCGCCTTTGACATTTAATCCCCCTTGTTGGTTTAAAACTGCAGTCAAATTAGACTCTAAATTTTGCAACGGATAATGGTTGTGTTCAAATGGTCAAACCATTCGTTAACTCTACTGATTATATGTAGCCAAAAGAACTTTAAATAAATCTGTTTGTGTATAGACTGCGAATAAGTCGTAAAATGACCCTTGTTGCCATTTGGGTCAAAACTGAAGGCACATACTTTTCAGTTCTTATTATACAGATACTAGTGGCACTAACACATAGTTGTCCCGAAAATACAAACACTTATTGTTTGTATAAAAAGCTGCAAATCGTCTGCTAACGATTTACAAGCGTTTTCCCGTAACGCAATTAATACGTAAGTCCATTTTATGAGATATATATAGTAAGTCCATCTTAAAAGATGATGACCATGACAACACTAAGATGCGACTGAAGTGTGAGTACGCATGTGACTAAAAAGACAAATTTTGGCACGAAAAGATCGATGACATACCGAGCAGATAACACTGGATGAGGAGCTACCAATTGATGTTGAGCTACTGGCAGTTCTAGTTCTAGACTTTCTTTGCTGTCGTTTCAACTGTGCTTGTTGTGTGCGTTTAGGCTCATGCATTGGTAACTGCACCATTGGTAATGGTTGCACGCCATGAGTCACGTTGCTGAGCTTGCATTTCCCAGTTCTCTGGATCAACATCAAAGCACTTGAGAGAAGCTTTCAAAGTGTCTTTATAGCGTTTCTTAGGAGCACCACGTGACAGTTTCCCAGACTGTAGTTCGCTAAAGGAGATCTGTTTTGGAATACGAGAATCCTCCATTCTGACCATATGACCGGACCACCTGAGTTGATATTTCATCAGCATGGTATGGATACTCATCATGTTGGAGCGAGTGAGAACTTCTGTGTCTGGAATCTTGTCTTTCCACCTAATCCTGAGAATCTTCCTCAAGCAGTTTAGATGGAAGCGGTTCAATGATCTGGCATATCACTGGTATACAGTTCAAGTTTCGCAGCCATAAATAAAGTTGGCATAACAATGGCTTGGTACACTTTGAGCTTGATGTCCAGTGTGACGCCGTCTCCTTCCCATACCTTGCCACGAAGGCGACCAAAGGCAGCACTGGCTTTAGCGATCCTGTTGTTAACTTCTGAATCGATGTTGACGGAACGGGATAGGGTACTCCCCAAGTAGGCGAAGTTGTCTGCAGCAGGAAGCTTTTCATTATTGATAGTGATGGTCGGTTCAACATAGGGCTTACCAGGAGCTGGTTGGTACATAACTTAAGTTTTTTTGGTACTGATGGTCAAGCCGAACTTGTCACAGGCAGAGGAGAACAGATTTATCAGCTTCTGAGCCAGCAGCAAGAGCACTGTCACCGGCAAAGAGTAGTTCACAGGCTGTTCCTTCTTGAATCGTGGTTTTGGCCTGTAGTCGCCTCAGGTTGAACAAGCCACCGTCAACTCTATAGTTGTATTTGATGCCATTGGAGTCATTTGCGAAGGCATACTGAAGCATTGCTGAGAACATCATGCTGAATAGTATTGGTGCCAAAACACAACCTTGTTTGACACCATTTGTGACTGGGAAGCTGGCAGATGATGCGTTTTGATATTGTACACTTGCCATCATGCCATCATGAAATTGGCGTACCATGGTGATGAGTTTCTCTAGGCAACTACATTTGGACATGATTTTCCACAATCCTTCACGGCAGATTGAATCAAATGTCTTTGTTAGATCGATAAAGGTGAGATAAAGTTTTAAATTTTGCTCTTGGCATTTCTCTTGAAGTTGAAGAGCAGCAAAAATCATATCGGTGGTACCACGTTTTTTTCTAAAGCCGCACTGACCCTCAGGTAGAAGATCTTCCTGCTCAAGGTGACATATGAGACGATTCAGGATCCATCAATTGACAGCAGAGATATGCCTCTGTGATTATCACGCGACTGCCCGTTTCCTTTCCTCTTATACAGATGGATTATGGAAGCATCTTTAAATTCCCGAGGCACTGACTCTTGTTCCCACATATACTTGAAGAGCTTGTTGAGTTTCTCAACTTCTGCTTTGACCTCTTGCTTTGTATATTTCAGCTGGTATAGCATCTGGTCCTGGAGCCTTGCCATTTGATAGCAGACTGATGGCCTCTGCAGTTTCATCCAAGGTAGGTGGATCAGAGAGAGAAGTCTTTACTTCCACCTGGGGTAACTGGTCTATGGCTTCCTCATTTATAGTGGATGGTCGATTAAGCACGATTTGGAAGTGCTCTGTCCATCTCTCAAGAATGTCCTTTTTTTCTGTGAGGAGTGTGGTTCCATTTGCACTTAGGATTGGTGATGTACCTGATATCTATGGTCCATAAACTGCTTTGATTGCATTGTAGAACTTCTTGGCATTTTTGGCATCAGCATATGTTTGGATTTCTTTGCTTTTGTTCTTCAACCAGTGTCTTTCATTTTCTAAGCCTCGACTGGGCCTGTCTGTGAACATCACAAAAAGCTGCTTTCTTCGCTGAGGATTTGGAGTCACATAGATATTCCTTGTGACGACGATGCGTCTCATCTAAGAGAGCTTGGATCTCTTTGTCATTTTCGTCAAACCAGTCTTGGTGGTTGTGGGTAGTGCAGCCGAGTATTTCTTGTGGTGTTGCATATGTCTCATGTCTGAATGCTGCCCAATCATCTTCGATATTTCCAAAATCAGGTGGAAGGTCTTCAAGGCGTTTGTCAAGGGCATCAGAAAAATATTGACGAAAGCGGCAAGATGAAGTCGTTTGAAAGCAGATTTGCCTTGTGGACGATGGGCACCACACCTGGCTTTGGTTACTTGGACATCTTTTTTGTCTTTACTCCTGACAATAATGTAGTCAATCAGATGCCAATGACCAGATCTGGGGTGCATCCATGTGGTCTTCTTGCGAGTAGGTAGTTGAAAGATGGTATTGGTGATGAGAAGGTCATACCGCCTTCCCAGTTTAGCATTAGGGGAGTTCCATTCATCACTTTAATTCAAAATAAAACACAAGGGTCCTGTCCCTGCTAAGGAATGTTTTTCTCTGGTTTCATACAGAAATAAAATAATATTTTAATCACAAAAATGATGATATAATATAACATCCTCCCTCTTAAAAAGAAAATTTACATTAAATGAAAATTACCTAAATCTGACTATAGGCCTATGCCCTCTTTCAGTCATTCTTTTCATATTAGCAATTGAATTTCTTGCCCATAAAATAAGACAATAAAATGTATAAAAGGCATAAAACTTTCTTATGAATTAAAAAATATCGCACGTATAGCCTTTATGCTGATGATATTATAGTTTTTGTGAAGAATGAAAGTGATTAATGAAGTTCTCAAAATTTACGTTAAATTTAAGTATAACAATCTCGAGATAAGATCTGTCAACTCGGGTTTGTCCTAAATTGTACTAAATGGGCCTCCCTATTTTAAAAAAAGACTTCCCCCACATTCCCAGAGGTTGGACCCAAAAAATTCTGATTCAGCACCCTTTAAACCTCTTCAAATCATCTTCAAAACTTCTTCCCTCAAACTTCTAGAATGGGATTCTCGTTTATAACCATACTAATTCTTTGGATAGGACCCGCTTTAAAATGAATGCTGATTATTTTTAATCGTGACATAATATGAACATTTACATAAACTCTTTTAGATGTTTTCTCTGTTTGTAAAATAAATCAATATCGCCGTGTAAAAGTCATAACTGAAATATTTGGCGAAATTTATGTATTATTAAAAAGCAGATACATGCGCATAATGTGATATATTTTATCTTATTTATTTCAACACACACCATTACAACGCAGGCACATGCAAAACTTGCGATGGGTTCAACATACAAAAATTATCAAGATATAACATATTCCAAGTGACAGAATCAATTCTTTTTAGTGTTACTGAGTTAGTTAGGCCTAATTAGGTTTAATTATTACTTTCTTGCACAGTTGCACTCAAAATTTAATTCTTTTGAGGGTAACAAAGTCGTAACGGTAATACCACTTTATTTCACTCACTATGTAGTCGCCTGAAGTGGGAAATAATTATATTTTTAAAAAAATCATTGCGTGTAATCACTCGAAAACTCACAACTGAATGAAACACAAAACATTTCTACTGTAACATCATGAAAATGTATATACGACTTTCTTGCTCTTACTCGAAGAAATATTCCTGACATTGCGGGCCTATTTGTCGACAACAAGACGCTTTTGTCACTAATGCAACAAGATAACAAATTTATGATGAAAGTAAGAATATTGTAAATTTAAAGAGACACTGGCACATTTGAAAAATAGTGTGCCCTCAAGATTTTTCAAAATCGATATTTTTGCATGGTTGTAAAGATTTTATATACATTAGCCCTCACCTGAAATGATTAAGACCAAATCAGCGTCCTTATGGGTAAACAGAATTTTATATTTAACGTCGCCGGCGACATTAATTCAGCAGACGACGGAAATGACGAAAACGCACGCATGCGCCCTGTTTGACCGGTCTGCGACCTTTGTGGTTTAATTCAACGAGTTACGAGTCTATGATATTCATTGAATATACACAGTTAGTTGATAATTAAAGTTTATGGGAAACTTAAAGTTAGCTACACTTACATGAGTGTTCTTTAACGTTCTTAATTTAACGTTTCCCAATGTTTTGAGTATGTTATTTTAGATGTGTAAAATGTATCTCATTCTTCCAATGGCCTAGAATATCATGTGAGAGCAATGAAGCAATTTTCATATTTGTGAAAATGTGCTCAAGTGCCGATTAAAGAAACTTCAGTGATTTGAAAAATTTTGAACAAAGTTGCAGGAATAGCTTCCAAAGTGAAGTAAGTCTGTCACATTCTCATTAGTTGCCTTTTCCAGCTGTAGAATAATCAGAAAAGGAGAAAACGGCAGTGTTTCCAAGATACGATTCACCAAGTCAAGTGACGGGTGTGTAGTAAGGATCCGTTCGGACACCTTAATGACTAAAATCTCCGATCCTGTCCTTACTAGGTTGCTTCTTTGGTCTTATCATGTGCAGGGTATGTTATGATCCGCACTTGTTACATACATGCAAAATCGATTTTGATGATTTTTCGATTTGCATTTAACGACAAATCACTGAAGGGTCTTAGTGATAGGTGTTGCGTGAACTGCCAATTGCAAAGTATAGGGGTGACTCGTTAATTTATGCTATCGCCTGTTATTTTGTAAATTGATCATGGTGGGTAATATTATTTTGTTATCGTAAAACGTGCGGGGAAATTTGCAATAAATCATACTCCTAGCAGTAGCAGCATTATGTTGAGGCGTGTCGAGCTCAATAAATACCGATTTAAATACACTAAACGCTATATATTACAGCGATTTCACCCTGTTTTAGGTTTAATAAGCAGGCAAACAAGGCGCGTTTGCAGCAAAAATGAAACCCATTTTACTTAATTGAAAAAATCATGAAGTATTATAGAGTTAGTTGCCATTGTAATTTTTTTCAAGTATAATAAGAACATTCCGAGAAGTTACGATGCAATGAAACTCGATCCGAAGGTCCAGTGGAAGCAAAAGTGAAAAATTAAAGATTGAATTTCCAATTGCCAATTTCCGTTTAATATTTCATTGCGTTGGAGTGCAATTTTGTGCTTTGCACGTAATTCAAAATAAGCACTTTCAAGATAATTATGATGTGTGGGGATCTAAATATTGACCTCGCTGAAGGAAATTGTGTTACTTTTTAGAATTGTTCATTCAACACTGATTACATTTCTGTTGTTGAAAATGCTGAAAAAAACTAACAAAGTGTCCTGTGAAAGGACAATCAATAAGTACCGCCAAGTTTACATGATCTTCCAAAATTGTCCTACCCATTAATGCCCAAAATGATTTTTTGTTACCATGAAAATCTATCATATTGGTTGCATTTTTAACTATCAACGTTGACATACTCTTTAGGCCTTCTTAGTTAGATATGAAAATCAGACTAAACACACTGAAAACGAAGCAATTCAATTTGTTTTGTTTTTTCATTTGTTACTGAAACATTGAATACAATGTGCATCAATGTATGTTTTGTGCATAACAAAATGTACACAGGAAACAAATACTAACGTTATAACGTTATCAGATTGCATTAGAGTTAGTATTTCTGTACCATTGTTCTAAATTAGTCCTAATTAAGAGTGTATAAATACAAATCCTTTAAGGTGCAACGAGAGATTTTGAGGCACCCAAATATTGTGTCATAAGATGTAATTTCATATAGCTTAGACACTCAATAGATTTCTTACCTTGTATTTTGCTACAGAAATGTCTTAAAAGAGAGAAAAAGGGTGATTTTGATTTGCTTATATTTCAATATAAAACATTGGCTGAATTTCTTATTTGCTCCTATGCGAAATTAGAAATTTCAAAATTGTTGTACCAAGGAAACATATCTCAGCTTAATCCTTTCAGATGGGGGATATTTTTTATAGAAAGCTTTACATCAGAGCAAAATCAGTATACTTTCGATTTTTAAGGGCTGGACACCTGATAATGAGAAATCTCTCGCTGCAGAGAACCAGAAAGTAACTGGCATTTCAAATCGTGCTGTAATTACTTGGAATGCGGATCGTTCTGTTGTACTATAGGGCGATTCGGATAAGTATGGACTAGGCAAAGAATCGATTATGCTGGCCTCAGGCAGTTGGTGTCAAAGAACTTTCAAGACAACATGTCAGCCTCCGCGTAGAATGTTTATCCGTGAAATTTGAGCAATTTTGTGGATTGTCAGACCATTTTATGCAGTGTGCCAAATAACTTCCGGTTGCATCTTTGATTTAAAGGGACAATAATCACGTGAAAACAACAATGGCGAGGTAAAAATGCACCAGAAACGGAGAGAAAAAGAGTGATTGAACTCAGAATGCAGGGACACAGTATAAAACTGTCCCCCACTGGCCACAAACAAGGACATGGGGGGATCAAGGATGCGTGGGATTATGTCAAACTGTGAGGTCATACGATTCTTCCAAATCTTCTCGAGGGAGATCGCGGGTGGAAGAATCGCTGCCGCAAAGTCATAGAGAACCAGAGAGGGGAAAGGTTCATAAACATTCAAGCTTCAAATAAGGTTACGGTTTTGCCAGGTTCATGTCAATTTATGTTTTATTATCTAAAAAACATACTTTATACTCTAGGTAGTCCATACTTATCGAATCCACCCTATATTAATATTATTATTTATTTGTACATTGACTTATTTTAAATCCTGAAAATACATTTATGCCAGTGTGGCACGCGTTAATCCAATGTGAATTCATTTCAAAATTCACATTTTTACGGGCATTTTTTTCTCGTTTTGACGATTTTAAAGGTTTTCTAATCGTCAGAGAAAAACAATATCGGTCACAAAGTGTCAGTTAAATGGCGCATAAATGCAATTAAAAAATGAGGAAAATCGTGCAGCGCTTTGCCTTTTGGTGCTGTAGTTGATAGTAAATCCCGTGATAGATGGACCAAATTTCCAACACTGTGAGTTAAAACATCACTTAAGATTTTAAAACGACTTAAATGATCAGCAGCATCCTTATGAAACGAATCTAGTATAAATGACGAGTAATTGTGTGCATCATTAAGAAATTACTCTTCTTCTTAGAGTATCCACAAAAGTCATTATTGGCCCGCCGAACGAAGTTCGGGAGGGGGACTATTAAAATGGGATCGTCAGGATGATATGTCAGTATGTCGTATGTCCGTGATAAACAATGTTAACCCTGGACCTGTATGTCCGTGATAAAAATGTTAAACCTGGAACATTGGCATATCTTTTTTCTGGAAGAGCTAGAGTAGCCAAAAATTTGGCGTATAGTGTAGAAGGGAAAATCCCTACTCACCATGCAATTCATTCCCCAGGGTTCTCCCTGGGTCCGTCAGGGGGTAGGGAAAAAGGTCAAAAGAAAAAGGTCAATATTACACAGAAAATGTCAACATTTGGCATATTGTGGATGGATTTATCTGGAGTTTTAGAAAAGTTCTGTTGGGCTTACGAGATAAAACCTTGGGGAAAGAAGCGGTTGAGGAGGTCGACCTGATAGATTTTGGGTATAAAATAGGCTAATTCATTTATTTGCATAATTTATGAAAATTTCCCGCAAGGCTTTGTACAAGTTTTCTGGAGTTCTGTAAGGCAGTCTAATGATGTAACTTGGTGGAAGGAAGGGACTGAGAGTTCTGACCTGAGTAATTTTTGGGCAATTTCGAGGCAAATTTAAATAGGAAAAATGAGATATAATATGCAAATATCGTGGTATTGCTAGGTGGGATGGCAAAGTTACCACAACAAGGTATAACATATATAGCAGTGCCCATGTTTTCATTTGAAAGTTTTTTTTTAGTTCTGTGGTTCTGGTTGCAGCACGTGGATCAGTCTTTTGGGTTGCCGCCGTTTACATTCTTGGAAAATGTGAAAATACGTACCAAATTCAGTGTTCCGCCCACTTCCAGACCCGTTATAGTGCCCAAATTAAAATGTGGTTACATGAGTTTTTCAAAAATAGTGTGCCAAATTGAATAATGATCATATTACTAAATTAGTGAATTTTAAGGGATTTTTGCCAGATTAATTGTAAGATTTCTTGAGTCATTTTATCAAAGGTAACCATTTTTGGGATTCGTATTGTACACTTCATACATTGCAGTTGCATTTTGCATGTTTTACGCGGGGACATATTTTACGCATCGCGTAAATACGAGTTCGCCTTGTTTGGTAATGGCTTGTGGTGGTGTCAGGATTTATTCATCTGAGTAAGCTGATCCGAGGCCGCGTGTATGCATGATACGGACGCTCCTAACATGGCCCGCTTTGAGGCTGGGGCGAATTGGAAACAGTCAGGGGTTTTCACCCTACTCATATTCGACCCTGACTGCATTGTACAAGTACAGTTGTGACTCTCTATACACGGGACCGACGGCTTAACGTCCCCTCCGAAGGACGGGATGTTTTCATGATCCATTTGCCCAAATCCAAGTGAACCATGGAGGAGAGCGGTATTTTGTATTTTATCAATAGCTGGTATATAGATCAAATCCAGTATTGATAGTACCCGAATAAATCCCAGCAAGTGACCCCACCGGTTCGAACCTGGGAATTTTTGGTAAATTTGCGCCAAAGGGAAGCACCCTAATCGATAGGCCACGCTCTCCCACAATGAATTACTTATGATAATGTGATTGGTGTCTTGGTGGCAGGACAAGCAATAGGTGTGTCGGTTGTAGCTTTGCTCAAATGTTTGCTATGGTTATAAAGAAGGATAAACAGGCTTTCAGAAAACGTTTATTTGGGGTCATTTGGACTTTGGAGGAAGAAGTTACGTTTATTTTGCTGAGAGACTTAAAAATCCTGTTTGGTCGATTTTGAGCCAAACAAAGATGCATCGCTTAGAGTAACATGGTCTTCAGCAGTGACTTGAGTACAAACATTTAACACCAAATTATTGTTAAACAATAGAAGGTGGGAGAGTAATTGAAGGATTATAAAAATAATATCACAGAGATTACAAAAGAAAAATGCTTAGTAAAAAAATGTTCAATTTCCCAAATAAGAAATTCAAGATAGCTGGTGTAAGACCACAGTTTACTTTGGCTCAGCAAAATTTCATGGTTTGAACCTGCAACGAAACTTGGGAGCAAAAGTGAAACTATAGAAAGTTTTGTATTCCGCTTGGAAAAACAGCAGTGTGATATTGAATTTTAAGTTTGAATTCCGATTTATCTACAGAAAACTTCAGCTTTAGTTCTTCTTGCAATTTATGGACGCTGAGTATACTGTATTTGTGCAAAATAATTACCTTATAGATGTAAAACAAAAATCTCTGAGCAGTTTCATTATGTTTCATAACTGAGACATTGACATTGGGGTGACTTGTCAATAACTGACTATTTATGATGAACAATGGTAATTTAATGTTTTGAAGATATTTTACTTAGAATTATGTTACCACAATAAAACCATGTTATTCAAACTGATATGTTTTGTCTAGAAGAAATCGATACCATCTGAAATTGCATTGTGTGAATTGTCTTTGCTATAATGTTTTATGGTAGACGTCGGGGTCAGTTCTCTACACATTGTATGGCTAAAATCGGCCAAACTGAATTTTTAGGTCTTTCTCCGCAAAAATTGTCATAGTTTTATGAACCCAAAGTCCGAAAGACACCAAATAAAATCTTCTGATAGCCTGTTTATTCCTGTAAACAACCAAGCAAAACATTGAAGCAAAAATAACGTTTAACCTTTGAAGGAAAAATCTGCCATGCATGTAGGGTTTTATTGACTCACACTGTAGTTAAATACTAGGAAAAATCTAGCTGCCAACGAGGCTCAATCTTTTGTCTACGAATTGGGTGCTTTCGGCGGAATGACCTTGTATTTTCAGTGTGGGGAATGTAATTCAATTACATTAAATGACTACCCTTTTGTGTTGAGTTGTTATCTCAGAGCATTTAACATGGCTTTGACCCCTGTGACCATGATCAAAATGATGCCAATATAATTGTAGTAGCTTCCGTATATATAGGCCTTACACATGAGTAAAACCTTTACTATATATCGAGAGTTGACAAACAGAAGGAAGTAAACTCAGCACTGAAAGAATTATTAAAGAATTTCTTTATTCACTCTTGTAAATACTGGTTTTGAAGAAAAGGGTGATGTTTATATTTTCTACTAAGCAAATTGTAAACATCTCATAAAGCTCAGAATTGGCACTGTACGCAAAACATTTATATAAAACTTTAGTAAACAGAACAATTTTTAAATATGAACAGCCGAATTAAAGGAAATTCTTTAATATTTCCTTTCAGTAAGGTGATATTTTTTTTTTTAATTTAAATTTAAGCATTATTTTGGGGGCCTGTATTTACACAAGTTACTCCTTTGCCTTTTATGATGCTATTACGGCCTTATGTTAAGCAAATACAAAATTGAAGACCATTGTTAATGTGCATAAAAAACGAAGTTGTAATTAATAAAATTATATGTTGTTTTAATTTAAATTTCCATATACCTATGAATCAATAATTTGTAGCACAAAATTCAGGGTAACTTGGTATTGTAAAATATTTACAGAATAATAATAAATATTGTTTTCTTCACCGATTTAGTTGCCAACTATAGTGAGTTCGTTAGAGGTTGCTCTTGATCAACTCTAAATTTAGCAATGATATTAGGAATGCAACTAGGCACTAGTAAGGTTCATGAATTTCAACTAGTAAATCAATAGGCTTAGGTGGCAAACTAAGTCCCATTTTAGTTGCCAAACTAGGCTTAGTAAGGTTTATGAATTTGGGCCCTGGTTAAGATTACTTGGTCTATAATCCCAATTGGTCTAATATCCCTTTGCGATGTTAAAACTTAAAGTAAATGGATGGATTCTGAAAAAGCGGGGAGTCTACTTTAACCAGAACCAGACTTTAGACCTGGGTTTATTAAAACCAGGGACTGTCTGAAATGAGGGACCTTTTTTCCTTCCTACACACCTCAAGACTGTGCTTTATTTACATAGTGAGAAAATTACTCAGGATGGGCCGGAACAACCGATCCATGAGGAATTTTCTCATCGTTACATATAACTGTTCACAGTATTTTGAAAGGAAACAAATGTCCACTCGTTGTGTAGGACCAACTCTGATTTAAACCTGCCTCTAAAGGTGAAATCCCTTTCAGAATACCATCCATTGATTTTAAACATGATTTAAATATTAGACCAAACGGATATTAGACCAAATGAAATATTTAGACTAGCTGAATATTAGACCAAATTGTTATTAGAACAAATAGATATTAGACCAGATGGATATTAGACCAAATGGTATTAGGAACCAGATGAATATTAGACCATGTTGGACATTAGACCAAAAGAATATTAGACCCAGTTGGGTATTTTTCTAGACAACTGGCATATTAGGACCAATTGGCAGTAGGCCAATGGCACGGTTGTAGACGATAGCGATATATAAGATATGAGATTTAGACCTAATGAATATTAGACTACATGGTTATTAGACTAAATGGTTTATTAGAATAAATGGTAGTAGACCCAATTGGAGTTAGACAAAATGCCATGGACCATTTTGAGATTAGGACCAGTGTGTCTGGGAAGCAAATAATTACTGATAACTGAAAACGTTAGTTTGGGTAGAGGTATGTGGCGTGATTTTTGTTCAAGTAAAAGCGACATCTTCACGAACAATTCTGAATTTTGCATTTTTTTGGTTGGCAAGGAATATTTTCTTATTCCAAAAAACCATTTTGTTCTTAAGAATCAACTCCACTTAAAGGGTTATTCTGATATTTTTTGTGGTTAGAAAAAGGACGAGGACGACAGATAGTATGGTGGTTCATTGGAAACGCTCATGTTCATGATCGACCACAATCAAAGCGCATTACATTGGAAACTCAAACTAGTCAGAAAAAAAATAAGAGAAAGATGCATCACATTGGTTTAAAGCAATATTAGCACATTTGAAGAGCGCCCCCAAATTTTTCAAAAATTGGAGAATTTTTACACGGATTGCATTGGTAAATGGCTAGTAAACGCTACCTGTGAATGGTTAAGCTCGAAAATGTATATGTGTCACAAACGAAGGAATTTTTTACTAGAAAATTATTATCGGGGATCCCCGATAATAATACAACGGCTGCTTGGAACGGCCTTCCAAGGTGAAATAGCCGGGAAATAGCGCCATGTCTACGTGTCACGCTCATCCATTAGTTGGTGTAATAGTTACAGGCAAGCCACAGTTAGAGGTTATTTTCTCCGAGGGGCTGCACTATTTTCATCATGACGGACATAAACGTAGCATTTCCTAGCTCTGCCGTTAAGTCTCAATCTGGGATCTTAATTCTAATTACAAAAATCGCTATTTTTTATTAAATACGCATTTTTTACATCTCGTTCGCAGGTATTAGTTTAGTAGACAATTAAAAACAAAAAAACAACCTAAAACAAACAAAAACCATTTTAAAAAATTGGGGGCGCTCTTCAAAAAAAATGTGATAAGTATTGCTTTAAGTATGAAAACAGAATAGTCATCAATACTAAGTTAGACAAGTCCCACAACAGGGCAACATCACAGTGAGTCAACAGTAAGAACTAATCCCTAATCATTCCTCTGTTAAAGTGAATGGGACTGCATGACGGTACAGGACACCTGTTCGATTCTTTTGTTCCTAGCCAATCGATTAAAAAACAGGCACAACCTCTATTTTCTGAAAAATCTATTAAATTTGCAGGAATAAGCTATGGAATGTCTATTATAAATGACAAAATAAAATCTTCGTTGTCAGTAAAGCAATTCCGAAAAACATACAAAAACCTTCTAATGCAAAAGAAGTTATACATAATTGCTATCAGTGTTATTCAATTTTCATTCTTTAATAGCATTTTAATTCTGTTTGAATGATGTTCTTTTCAGGTATAAGATCATGTAATACCAAGCATGTCTTATTTGGTTCTGTCAACTTGATTTGCTGGATGTGACAGCTTGTTGATTGCCGATCCGCAATTATCCATCCGACTCTCAAATTGCTGACATGTACAACTGCAAGCAATTTGGCAAAAATGGGGTTACAGATTGACAGGCTAATAAGCTTAACCTGTATCTCCTTCCCTCTCTGTATATTTATCATCTGTTATTATTTTATAAAAAAAGAAAAATTAAAAAAAAAAAAAAAAATAATAAAGAACTGAACTGAAACTAATATTACAATAATAATGATTTTATTTTGAGTCATTACTAGTGGACATTACAAATATTTACTGGTTGATTAGTCACTTTCAATCGACTCTTGGCTAATGATAATGCTATCGACTAATTGATCATGATCTCGACTATCGGATCATTTTCGTGATGAAAATATCGTGCAAAACGCTATAATATAGTAGATAAGTAGATTCAAAAAGTGAGACTTCATTTTTCGTTTTAGGCATGTGCCATTCACCGTGATTGAGCGGTAAGAGGGAATATTTAAATGGCCACAGGTAGAAAAAGTTTTGGTCTCCATACCAAGTTTGATTAGTAATGTAGGCTACTAAATAAATGTGGACATAAAATACATTGTTTCACATAAGATAGCTTGGATGTATGAATTTAGAAGTATAAGGATGAAAACACCGGCAAATATTTCATTAAATGCGGTATTTGGAACATAGACTACCTTTGACCCCACAATAACAAAATATTAATTCTTTAATCACAGTACTGGAGAAAAATTACATTCTTATCGATGCACACATAACAAAAATACAAGGTTGATTTTTTGCCCATAAAAATAGTGCGCCAAACTGATATACAGAGATTAGCACAAAGCGGATTGACAAGTCATTTCTATCATCAACAGACCATTGGTAGAAACTGAATACACCAGTTTCCAGTAAGCCCGATTCTATAAAGTAACTTTGTACCATGGACCCACATATGTTTTGTGATGGCAACAAAGGCCCCTAGTCTCCACATGGCCGGGGACTTTTTTAAACCATAATCCCTCTTCATTTATGTATAGGGTCTCAAGTATTTCACTTAGGAGGGTTCAAATATCAAAGTCCCATTATAGAATAGCCTTTTTGGGTTATCAATTAATTATAATGGATACAATTATAAATCAAGTGAAGATGTTGAAGGTGATTTGTTTACATTTTCAAGAAGCTGAACAAGATTATTTGGTCCAACCTCTGGAAATGTGGGGAACTCTCGTAGAGGGTGTTTTCAAAATGGCCGCCAAAATTCCAGAAAAATTGCATATTTAAAGCTAAAAACAGCCATATAAGAGTCCATAATGAAATCAAATTTCGTGTGTTTCTTAACTGCTAGTTATTGTATTATGCTATTCCAAATATTAGAATTTATGATAAGTACCCTAAAAGGCGCTAAAAAAATTCCATAAAACATAGCGTCGTTTTGGGGGCTTTTTTTAAGTATTATCAAATTCAAATATAAATCAAAGTGGAAGATTTTAAAGAGTTTTTTATATCTGATGTTCCTAGGATGTGAAAGGATTGTTTTAGGTTCACCATGTTTGGGAAATGTGGAATAACTTCTCACAATGGGTTAAAATTACAAGAACTGGACATATTAAAGCTAAAACAGCATATTCTAAGAGTCCAAAAGGAATCAATTATTATATCAATAATAAATCAATAGTGCAGATGTTTGAAAGTATTTGTTATATTTTCAAGTATGCTGAACAAGTTTTTTTGGGCGAACTCTGAGAAAATTGGGGAAATCTATACAGAGGGCGTTTTCAAAATGG